>CADDXX010000041.1:1765675-1801407 GCA_902810485.1 Alauda arvensis
GGCCCGGCTGCGAAGCGCGCTCGGTTCCCGGGGAGGGCGCGGCGCTGGGAGCCCCGGCCCCGAGCGGAGCAGCCCGCGGGCAGCGCTGGCCCGCCCGAGCCGCTCCGCGCTCCCCGTGCTGCGGGGCTGACAGCTCTCGCTGACAGCCCTCGCGGGCACGCTGCCTTGGCTTTCGCCGGTGCCTTTGGGCGAGCTTCGCAGCGGCGGGTGCAGTGAGAGCCGGGCAGCGCCCGGGCGCTGCGGGACGGGCGCGGGTGCTCGGGGCCGGGACGGGCGCGGGCTCCCCGGCGTGTGACAGTCAGGTGAGCATCGGTCCTGCACCGCCCGGCTGTCACCAGCGCTGCCGAGAGGCGTGTGCGCTCSCGGTGATTTCCACTGGAAACCCCGCGCAAGAAGCCTGAAATGCCACGGAAACCCAGACTCYGTTTTTCCTTCTTGCATTCGCTTTTAAAATGCACCGCATGGAGCTTCAGGCCCCGTGTCTCTCCATCAGTGGAGTTTYCTCCTCCGTTACACAGTTGTACCTAAGTCCTTCGCCGATAGGCATAGATGGCACATTGTTAGGGTTCACAGTGAAATATCCACTCGCCTTTTCTCTGGGCATTTATGAGTCTTTTATTAGCTGTTTCAGTATTAAGATTCCCTTGGACTTAAAGCTGTGTGTTATGAGACGTACATGACTCTTTAGATGATTAAGCATATCATTTCWGTGAATCATTTCATTCAGATAAATATTTTTCTTTTCTAGTTTTTCAGGCAGCATAGCTCATTGAAGTAAGGGGAAGTTTTAAGTGAAAGGTCATCACTCATCAAAGTTTATCTCACAGCAGTGCCTAGCTGTAATACATTCTCTCTGCATAAAACAGAAAGCAATCCTGCAGCTGTGTTCCCAKAAAGTTAGTGGGCATTGTCCATCATCGGGGGAGTCTTGCCCAGTATAAATGGACAGCTGTGCAAAGCCAGTTCACAGTTCCTAGTTACCTGTACACCAAATGTGAGTTGTTTCCTTTACATCACTAGATTTGAAGTGCTTTTACAGTCAGCTTTGAAGGTCTTCATAAAGCATTCCCAAACTCCTGACTTTTGAAAGCTTAGAAGAGGTTACRTGTCTCTCCTGACTTCCCACAAATKATGTGCATGCTRTCAGCCCTTATCAAATCCCAAAGCATCCCTACAGCTGCCCCACCAACAGATTTACRTGGTCCTGCCTGCTGGGCACAGAGATCAGAATTTGGCTCATTATCAAACAGGATGCACTACACTGATGGAGTTTTGGTGGATCCCTCCAGGAACCATCATGGTTGGTTTGGGCTCTGGTCCCTAAGAGGGTATGTTTCAGTTCAAATACCAGCTAAACTGCTGTATTGTCTCATGGCATTGTGGAGTATTTTACTCTGCGGTGTCTTTGTTACAAGAATGCAGAAACAAAGAATGAAATTGATGAAGCAAATCTGAAATTGATGATCTGTTTCCTTAGAGGAGAGTGGCATTTTTAATGTGTTCCTAACAAATCTTCTACTGCTATCTTAATATAGCACTTAATTACTCCTTGTGTATTCACATTGTATTTTATTCAATCTGTCTTTAAAGCATTGAGACTTCAATTGTCAAAAATCATCTGCCACTTCTGTGAGTCTTCTGTGAGACTTCCTGYTGACTGATGAAATACGCTGGTGCTGGATTTCATCAGGGCTTTTGATGCAATATCTGAGGCAAATACRGTCAGATCTGAAAAGATGGTCTTTGAAAGATACTGAAGTTAAGATTTGAAGAATTTTGCCAGACCAAATTCTGGTTTCAGTTATACCACTCAGTGGGATCCCTTAGGGACTTCCAGATGTGTTTCATTCACCAGCAGGCACAGTGGAACTGAAGTCTGAGTTGCTTGCTGTGTTGAATATGTATGGCTCTGGGGAACTTAATGAAGTTACCATCTTTTTACCATACTTTTTTAGGGTTGCCGGTAATGTTGCTTTTGAAAGGCAAAGTTTTATAAAATGCCTTATGCTGAGGTCTCATGACTGAGTACAAAGCTTCTCCCTTCAGGGAAAAATCTTTTTTACCTACACCAGATAGATTAAGCAGAATTAACCATTGTATCTTGGCTTACTGCCACATCTCTTGGCAGGTGTGCCAGGGTTGCAGTTTTGGGGGCTACCAGGTGGAGCTGTGGAGTTCTGTCCTGGGCAGTGATTGCTGCTCTGGATCTGTRACACAGAATGCCAGGGTGGCAGGTCTGCTGAGGTGTGCCAGGGTTCCCTCCAGCCTCTGTGCCTTGCACTCAGGGATGSTGAATGGCACAGCCATCAACACAGTAAAGTTGTTATGTTGCTTTTGTCACACAGAACCTGAAATTTCTGGCTGARTTTCAGCTGACATTTTGTAGCAGAAGTGAAAATTCTCACAGAAGAGAAAAATTTGGTCTATTCAGTGAGGTCTGTTGGTTCTCATCACATCTTGCTCTGGATGTATCACCACCTTATATTCCAGTTATACTAAATCTGGCTTGTGTTGGATTGTCCTGAAAGTTGGCTCAGCTGCTGTCAAGAGTCTGCAAATAACTAGCAGTTATAAAGGAAGGAAAGCATAAACATGTAACATGTAAAGAATTWYGTGTAAAGAGCAAAGAATTAAGSCTTCTGGTGCTRCTTTTGTGTACATCCTGTACTGAGKTGCATCTGGACTTCTGCTGGTAATGTTTGGACTGCACCTGCTCTAGGTGCAACCCTTCAGTTCATTAGGAGCACAGGGATCAAATGTCTACACTATCTTAGAGAAAAGTGTTGTGTCTTGTAGCTCTTTACTGTCTTCATATAGATTGCTTCTTCTTTTGTGTCCTTCACCTTTACTTTTGCTCATTTATTAATTTAATAGTTGCTAGTGTTCAGCACACAAAWCTGTTTGTAAAAAAGAGGTGACGTTATGATCAGGAGAGATGAGTTGGCAGAAGTAAGGATGTTTGTCATTTAGTGTTGAACAAGAGAGGAACTTGTGCAGTGCCCTGCAAGATAAAAAGTGGAAGGAGACTAGGAAGGTGGAATCTCTGTGTGTATCTTGCTGGTAGGGGTAGTAACTGCAGTGTTTTGGCAGAGGCAACACATTCTACATTAAATACCCAWCTCCTCAGCAGGTGGGAGGAGTGGTGCTATCAGGTGTTAATGGTGTGTGGCTGTACTTCAGGTTGTTTCCATTGCCTCCTTAAGCTTTCGAGTAGTAATGGCAGTTCACTGCACTAGCTGGTGAAACAGATCAGCATCATCTAGAAGGTAAATAATTTATTGTATTTTGAAACTTTGATGTGAAATTCTTTGTCTCTTCTAATAGAAAACACTTGTTTGGAAGTTACTTTGTGAGCACTCGCTGCCACTGCCCCGGAGAGCTGAATAGCTGTGCAAAAGAAAGGGAAATTAATATGTCTGTTGCTTCATTTGTGTCWGTCCCTGCAGCAGTATTTTACTGGAAGTTTTTAAAATGTGGATGGGCCAGTCAGTGCTCCTAGAAATCAGCTTGCTAACTGCTAGTACTGAGCTTCATGTTATACTRTTATTTCCAGATCCCAATTAATTTGGCTAAGTACTGCTGGCTGCAGTCCTCATCTACGTGAAGTGTTGTGACATTGCTTTTATAAAAGAGCTGTGGCAGGTCTTGCTCCTCATCTCTCTTCTATCCTTAAGCAAGTTAATAGCAGTCTGGATTTGGGCTGTTGCTCCACGTGTCTTTTTTTTGGCAGAGGTTTCTTTCCATCGCAGTGCAGCCAAGCACAGAGAGTCGTGAKGTCCARTCCCTGAGTACTGGCTGTCTCTCTCACGTGGAAGGCTGCATTACTTGGCTCTCTCTTCTGCACAATATGGGTTCCTCTCCTTTTTACCTTACCTGGGGCCACCATAATTCCTCCCTGAAAGAACAGACCCCCCTTAGTTTCCCATGTGTATTTGGTGTGGTATGTACTTTACAAATAACATCTCTGTTTATGTTGTGATTGTATGTTTCTAGTTTTGTGTGGGTAATGAAGTGATTTGTGACTCCAGTGGTGTGTTGTAGTCTCTGAAGAAGAGTGATGTGTGTGCTTTCCAGCCTCACAGGGGCACCCACTGCCTTGGTACGTGGGTAATGGTACCAGAGCTTTGCCTGTGCCTACTCTGTGTGGGTTGTTTTTTATGTGATTGGGCTTCCATGTTGTGAATAAAATAACACTGAAAACCTCATCTGTTGAGAAGGTACAGTGTTACATTCAAAGACAGARACTGGACTGTGACAGGCTCCTTTCTTCTGAGGATGTTCTGATGCCCACTGTAAGTCCAGGGTGAACCCAAGTAGTGCATTTTTAAAGACAGTGAGTCTGTCTTGGTGTTGTGCCCAAAACAGACTCTGTGTGCTTGTACATAGGTGCACTGTCTTCACACACCAGCCACTAGATTTTTTGGCTATTTCCCTGCAAAAAAAGCCCAAACTGGTGCATTAATCTTAAGAGCATGTGCATACAGAGAAAGCCTCATCCTGTTCTAGTGGCTGAGAGAGCTTGTTCATGACACCAGTGCAAGGGAGCCTCACCTGCAGCTCTGGAGCTGGTAACTGTTATGGCAGGCCTTGGCATTTGAGATGAGCTAGGGTTTGCTCAGGGCAGATAACTTGAATGGTTAACAACCTTGTGCAATGTTGAAATATTAAATAACTTACTTATATTTGTAATTTACCTCTGAACCTTGTTCATGAATCTACACTCAAAAACTTACCTTTCATTTATAGCCTATGTGACATCCCTTACTTGCTCAAGCACAAGACCCACATTATTTACAAATAGTCTACTTTATTAGTAATTTTTTGTTGTTTTGAAGTGTCTGAGGAGTCATTCTGTAGATGTTTTTCAGCTGGGGTATCTCAAGAACACTTGGTCTGGCCCGGGCAAGGATCTGATTGCTTTCAGCTGGCTGCTGGAGCCCAGATGTAAGGGCAAATCAAGCRAAGGGTACAGACAAGAATGCACTTCTTGCACATTCTCCAGCTGCAAGGCTCCCTCCTCTGCAGGCAGACAAAAGGGGCAAAGTCTGCTTCTGAGCAATTCTAGGAACTTCATCTGGCACTGGGGATGAAATTGGTGCAGAAATGAGGAGAAGGAGATAAGGGAACACAGCCCCAGAGAGGGTGGAGACAGAGAAGGGAAGAAAATGGTTTAGAAAGAAGAAAAGCATTGGAGAAAATGGGGGAAAAAAGAAAAGACTTTGTGGGGAAGGAGAGGCTGAAGAAGGTGGTAAAACGCAGAAGAGAAAYGAAGAGAGCTGCAAGAAAGCTTCATCAGGTTGGTGAATAACTTGTGCAGATGAGCCATTAATGTGCACCCCTGGGCACTTGTTTAGGAGGTGGGGAGACCCAGGCACCTGGATTTAAATGCAGGGTTTTTGCTGCTGTCTTGCATCTGTCACCTAACTAACACTTTCTTTTAAATTCATGGAAAGTGAGTCAGCTTGAGTRAAATGCTCTGTTTATGGAAGTTGCATGAACTTTTTTCTTTTTGCCTGCAAGGTTAAACAAGGGGTTTTGAGAGGGAGAGAATGAACATCAATAGCRAAGAGAAGCTGGAAAATGAAGCCTTATGTTGGCTTTGGAGGAGGATGGATACACAGAGAGACAGTTTAATATTGTTGTGGTTTATAACAGGCAGTTCTGCAGTGCATGTGTCACTTCCAGAAGACAAAACATGTTTGTAACTTTTCTAGCATAAGGTCAAAAGCCTATGAAGTCGTGACACAGATGTGATTATTACACAAGGACTTCCTTGTTATGTGTGTAATGTTTCCAGTTTAGGATTCCCTGCACTTCASAGAACTCAACAATAATTTTCTGAATCTAAATTATACTTGCTGTCTGTTTTGTAGCAACTGTATATTCTTATTTTAGCAACAGCCAACTTTATCCCTGTTCTTGTTGATAAGCAAAAGAAAACACCAGGAGCTAACTGCCCAAGTTCATACAATAACTCCATAGTAAAAGCTGTAGAATGATTGTCTCCAGGTTTATCCYCTCACAAGTTGCCCTGCCCCATACGGATGAATAATTTGCCTGGATTTATAATCCCCCCCTACTCCTCTCATTTCTGACATGGGCAAATTTTCCCCTCTCTTGTAACATGCAAGAGAACTGAGGGCTGCCTGTCCTTTGCATGTTGCTCGGTGTAAATGACTTCTGCTCACGTTGTCCCTTTCTGGGCAGAGCACAGACTCCAAATGCTCTGTAATAGGAAGGGACTGAGCTGCTGTGGTGTTAAATGGTGGTGTGAGTCAGTGAAGCCTTCCAGAGCTGAGAAGGCTTTTCCTACTTCTCTTTGGTTTGGATTTTTTGGTTTTTTTTAATCTCCCCAATTTCCTTACCCCTCCTCTATTTTTTTGTTTGGGTGCTCAAGGCAATAGTCTATTTTTTTTTCCTTCATGTCAGTGATGCATAATCACATCCTAAATAATTTTAACATGTCACATCCTTAAATACATTTTTTGTAGATTACTTGTAATTTCTGGCACTAGTTTTTTCTTCATGATACAGACAGGAAGAGGTCAGTGTTGCATTTTTGTTCTGAAATTTTACAAAGGAAGAGTTCCCTTGGAGCACTGGGGGTAGGTGGTGCTGCCCAGCCTCTGCTTCCCAGCTCTACTCTGGGAATCAACATCCAGCCTCTTTACTTGGGTGCTGTAAAGTTCCTTTTCAGCTGGATCCCAAATATTGCATGTTTTGGAACACAGTGTAATGTTTTGAGAGACATAATATAGATGTTCTTTAAACTTGTATAAAGATACATCAGATGGAGAAATCYGGATGTTTGTGACATGTGTGGGTTCATACTGTGCAGACAGCAGTGGGAATGGCAGCTGCTGTCATTGGGATCCCGGGAAAATATGGGGAGATGGATACCTCCCTGCAATGAGTCTTCTGCTGCCTCTGTGAAACAAGGTTTTAGCTCTACAGACTCAAAGCAAAAAAAAAAAAAAAGGAAACCTCAAAAGATACACTGTAATACATTTTAAATTACWAATGCACTCATTAATAAATAACAATGAACTTAACTGCTAGACTTTCTCCCCCTTATTACTGTTGTGCAGTTGTATAATATTCACTGTACAGAAGCTTTGTGTGCTGTCAGCATTGCAGTGATTTTTTTAATTGCAGTGTRGTTCCCAGCTTTTTCCTTCATAGAGTGTGAAGTGGAGGGCAGTTCTGTCACTGAGCCTGAAATGGGCTGTTCAGGTAGGAGAATAATGCTGGCTGACTTAAAGCAAACATGATCCTAGGGTAGTTTGACATGTTGACCTAAATTAAATGAYGCAGATATAATGAAATTTAATGAATGCAATTGAGTTGGATATGATAGAGGGGAAAAAAGATCTCCTTTTTTTATGTGTTACTGTTTATCAACAAGAGTAATACAGATATATCCTCTCTGAAAGYGGAGTGACTAGGAGTGTTTAGAATAACAAAAAGAAAATCTATTATCTTCGGATTTTAGTTTTTAAACTGTCATTGTCTAAATGTATTGCTTGTCCATGCTGGATGTACCTGCTTTGGTAATTATGTTTAGGTTGATAATTTTAAGGAAAAATGAATTGATAGGCAGAAATGAAATTCTGGACTCTTAAGGGTCTTGTGACACATGGCTCTGCTTTTCCAGGGCTAAGTTCAAACCTCCCTRCATGGGGAGCACARTGGCTCTGCAGACAAGGCCTAGAAGCATCTTTTATCCARCAGCTGCCTGGAACATTTCAGCTAGGGGTTATGTATCTTTTGATGCAAATTCCTCAGTGATCTTTGTTCTGGATTGAGTTTTTCTCGTGGTTTAGGGGCAGAGGTTGACATGGTTTGAAGAAAATGCCTTTTTTAAAGTGTGAGAGGATTCTCCTGTGATCTGAGTTTTTGCCAGGCTCTGGGACAGAACATGTGCATGGCAGAGGGACATGAGGAGAGGGAGGGGAAGACTGCTGTGGTATCCTCTGGTGTGTAACTGCTTTTAGCCTTAAACTGCTTTTTCCATCTCTTTCTTCTGCTGTGAGGTGCTTGTTGCAGCTTCCTCCTTGCCCATTCTCTACTCCTTGCCTTCTTTCCCTCTTAGTCCTGTGCAAGCTCTGGCAGCCCTGGGGGGAGTGTGAGCCAAAAAATCAACAGAATAGAGGAAGGAAAGGCTGCCTGTACCCAGACACTGTGCAAAATGTATGTTCAGTTTGAGGGAGGGCAGGGTGCCAGTCCTCCACATCCCCCTTCTCTCCCTTTGGAAGCAAACACAGCACTCCTTTCCATGCCATGAGTAGGTGCAGGAGAAAGGATTCAGAGCTTGTTGAGTCTTTGAGTTAAAGTGGTGGGCTGAAGTCAGCCTGGGGGCTATTGATTGGACCGTGCTTGTTTAGACAATAAGTCATCTTTGGAGCCTGTCCCGTGGAAGAGCTTTCTCCATTGCTGTGTGAGTACCATGGCACAGGCCAGGCTTGATGTCCTTTGTTAGGAATGCCTCTGTTGCGTTTCACACACCATAAATAACTTGTGGTATTTGTAACAATCTCAGTCTCTCTGAAGATACAAGTGTACAGCCTTTTTCCTTGTGTCTCTTTTTTTCTTCTTTTTTGTTTTACTTAACCTCAAGTGGTCTCGAGTCTCAAAAGTGGTTCAGGGGCCTAAATTTGGCCATCCTTAGGATAGAAGTRTTTTGTGGCTTTGAAATTTAAGCTRTATGGAACAAAAACCATGAAAGTTTGTTCTACTGAGCAGCAGTGTGTGATCAGGGAGAGACCTTGGGAAAACACGTCCTGGGTCACACCTCTGATTCTGTGTGCAGAGAGAAAGGGAGTGATGAGTAAGTATTAAAACCAGTAATGAGCAGACTTTGATATTTATTCTGGAATATCATGTGGTGCATGAATACCTTTTGTGTTCACATATTTGCAATGCATAGTGAAATATGTGCTGAGCCATCATGTTTCATTGTCAGGGTATAGGCACACGTTTCYCCCTCAATTCATGGGTAGCAGGTGGACTTCCAGCAGTGGGTAGAGAGCAATTACAGAAGCAATGCAGACGTTAAATATGCACAGCTCCCCTCTGAAWGCAAGTTACTAAAAAGCATCTGCCTGTTCCAAAGCTGCATCTCACTTTAGGCAACAGTTGCCTTTTACTTGAGTAACAGTTGTTTTTTTYCTTTGA
Source organism: Alauda arvensis (assembly GCA_902810485.1). Taxonomy (NCBI): domain Eukaryota; kingdom Metazoa; phylum Chordata; class Aves; order Passeriformes; family Alaudidae; genus Alauda; species Alauda arvensis. Next base: position 1,774,850 of record CADDXX010000041.1, read on the forward strand.
GCTGTGATTGCACAGTGCCTCTGTTCTGCTGACACCCTTTCATTAAACAGCTAAAATTGCAAACACTGGTGGAAACAAAGTCGTACAACATTAAGTGGGGTTGAATTATATTGGTCTCTTTAGTGTTGCATGAATTTATCGTCATAGCTTCCCCTGAATAAAAGAAAACTGCTTTGGAGGTTTTGTAAGAGAACCTACAAAACAGAAATTCAGGAGATCCATTAATAGAAACATGGCTTTCCTGGTCAAATAATAACCTGTGATTTAACAGTAATGTTAGAAAATCCCTAATATAAACAAAAAAAAAAGTAGTCAAGGCAGATGATTACTTTTCTAAAGGTGTCTTTCAGAAACCTCCTGCTCCTTTTTACATTTCAAATGCATACCCAGTTGTTTCYATCTCTCTGTATACTTTCTAAAAGAAATGGAGCTCATGTAACACACCAGCTCCAAGTGGTTTAACTCCAATTGGTTTGGAAATGGAAGAAGATGGAATGGTAGTTTTGGGGGGGTTTATGTAGTGATGATAGTTCCAGCTGGCTGGGGATGTTGGCAATGAAATGCTTTTTGGCTTCTATGTATTCTTTCCTCAGAAAGGGTGAGGAGAAAACTGTTTGCAGAGAGGTTTCAGGTGAATGTTAGAAGTTACTTGTGTTGCTGTAAGGAAGAGCAGTAGTACAGTGGGACACRATATCTTACATGCCTTAATATGAAGTTTATCTCCTTTTTTTCCCCTAGAGTTTTTCTTACAATGAAAACCCTTCAAAACCACTAGCCGTGGCCTGTATGTWGCAGTTAAATATTATCTTTCTCTCATTTCTTCATTCTCACATCTGCCCACTCCCTGCTTTGCTGCCCTCACCCCTCCCAGTCCTGGATCCTTGCTGTGCTTTGTGTCCCTCTCCCACTTGTCTTGGAGCCTCTGTTAATGCCTCTCTGTGCAGGGAACAGTGTGTCAGTTGTGTCAGGCACCCTATCTTTGCCTGCCATCCATGCCACACTGAAACCCACTTCTTCCAGGAAYGCTCCTGGCCAGTTCTGTGAATGGGTGATCTCTGTGTTCCTCCCCTYGCTGAGCTGCTGCCCAGCCATGCCTCTCTCCCCCAAATTGGCCATGGAAAGCCTTTGGCTTTGGTAACAGCCTCTCTTCTGGYTTTAGTGAGAGGTTTTGCATGGAACACATGGGTTTGTATTGAGAGTTCACCAGATAAAATATAGTTCAAATAATACTGGGTGATTCTTCTTGAAAGGAGAACTTTTCCTTTGCCTGTTTCCTTAAAGGAAGCAGTGGTTCCCTATTCAGTGCAGTGCAGAAGACAATTCCATGTCCTGATGCGTGAATTTATCAATGGATTTATATATATTTTAAAATCAACTTGAGTAAATAGGGCTAAAATCCTTGGAATAATGTGGCATGCCTAGTTTGTGGGGTTTTAAGACAAGATTTGCATTTAAGACAAATTTTGCATTTAAATTCCRTGATGATGGCTACTGAGATGTGCTAGAATAAGGTATAAGAGCTGCTCTACTTGGTGATTGTGCCCCAAGGCTTTTGGGTTTCTGTTTCCCAGTGTGTATTGCAGAAGGTCCTCATTCCTAATCCTAAGGAATCTGTCAGGGATTCAGATAAGAAATTTGAGTTACTTTATTTTGGGGGRAGATTTGGTGTGATCAAGAATGGGAGTCAGCAAATGACTTGGTAATTAGGGCTTGAAAGCTGAGGTGTGAAAGCTCTGTGATGCACAAATGAGAGGTTGCTGCTCAGGGTGTAACTGGGTCTCTCATCACCCCAGCAGCACATGCTGAACCCACCTTGCATAGTTTGCAATGCAGCTGGTTGTTGTTAACGTCTGTAAGGTTAAAAAGATAATGTGAGAGAGCTGTCTGACTTTTTTTGCCAGTGTCAGACATGCCCCAGAGCCAGTCTGCCAAACACATCCTGCTATCATTAGCTAACAAGGACAATTTAACAAATACTCCTTTCTGTCAWAAGGGTGCAAAAAGAAATGAAAATTGAGCCTAAGGACTAAGGAACAATACATTGTGGTTGCTGTTATGATGGGCTCAGCTCAGCAGATTTTGTAGCTTTTTTTGTGTCTGTCTGTAAGATAACAGGAATAAAAGCCAGCAAAGTGCAGTGCTAACGGTATGACTGCTTTYAGACAGTTTGGCAGGAAATGCTGTTTCCTGTTCAGTTTGATGTTCTGTTGACTTTCTCATGAATATTAACCCAGCTGGGGCTTCAACATTTGTTGTTGTGTCAGTGACAGCCAAATTTAAATGTAGTTGTTCCTTTAAGTAGATTGAACAGGTTCTGGTTAAAAATACAGAATTACTCTGTAATTTTTTTGCTGCAGTGCAACATCTTCAAATTTCTGTCTGCATAGTCAAGTTGGAAAGTGGGATTAGATTTGCCTTTAAAGTGTGGGCTCACACTGGTGTGGCTTGCTCTTCTGGATCAGATCAGAGCTTCCAGCAGTCCTGTGTCATAGGCAGATGCCAGGTTCCTCAGCACTCCAAAGTCAGGTAATAATTGTAGTGCCATTTGATGTGCTTCCCAGATCCCCAGATAAATTTATTTTTGGAACAGGGTGACAGATCCATCTTCTCCATTACTTCCTTGAGAGGAATTGTCCTTATCTCTTGAGAGATAAGCAAGTGCTGTCCACAGGGTGTCAAGGTCATTTCCAGCCCAAACTCTTGTGTGATAGAGGTGAACCTCTCTTGACCTTTCACCCTGCCTGTTCCTCTTGGTRTGAGCACTGGTTCAGCAGGATGTCCTGGTTAGGGTAGTACCTCCCATCAGAGTGCACCACTCTTCTGGGGCTGGATTTTAAACTTGTGGTTTTTTTCAAATCAGATGCTGATAGATGAGATTTGAAAGCCAGAGGGTGCTGGTTCCCAGAGAGCTGAGATGTGCAGGCACATTAGTGCTGGGTGGGGGACATCTCCAGGTGTCTCCCTGGAAATGCAGCAGCACCGTTCCCAGTGTTTGTGCATGCCRGTGACACTGTGCCCCTGCAGTCTCCTCAGCTAATTGCCAGCCTGATCTTCTGTGAAGAGCAGTCGTSTTGAATTTAGTGTCACTACATCAGSAGTGAAGCAGTGATACTGAGAGTGAATAATTGTTACCAAGGCTGCCCTTCTGCCTGACAGTGTGTGTTTGGTATTTAGCTGTAACTGTTCCTAATTTGCTCAGCTGCTTGACAAAAGCRTAAATGACATCGAGGTGAGAGCTCTTCTGTTGGCTGCAACTCTGTGTTACCACGAAATAATTGTAACATTACATAAAAAGTGATAAATGATTGTTAACTTTAATCAGAGCACTAATTATATATTGGAGTGAATTTCAGCAGAAATGAACAATTGCCACCTCTGCATTTAAATTTCCATCTGAATTGTAAGAGAAAGCTGAGAGTATTTTCCCTTGGTGTGAAAAAGGAGTGTGTTTAAAGAGAWTCTGCATGTACCATCATATATTTTCACTTGGATATTGCATGTTCTAAGGAAAGCTTTGGTAGCATAGACAACCAGACTGTTGGCTTCCTTAAAAAACAACTATAAACAATCTTTTGGGTTAAAGTCCCCATGTGTACTCTGTAACATTTAAATCATTACTTATGCATTTGCACTTTTCCTCCTGGAACTACTTAAGAACAAGTTGAATGCCCAGCTGTCAGCAGAAGAATGAGGGGGTGGGCTAGGAAGTTGGTCATCTATTTAAAAACCTAATTACATGTTGCACACAGGGAACTGCTTGATGCCCTGAAGTAAATCAATGCCTTTGTGAGTGTAAATAATTGTGATTTCTTGAAAAACACTATCTGGCTGATCTCTATCTCCTGCTTGATTGAGAAGACYTGAAAACTAAAAAGAGAAGAGGTCAACATTGGGGCACTACCTAGAATTACTGAGATCCTTTGGAAGTTCATTTGAGATGTGTCATAAGAAGCTGGAGAATGGCATCACTTCTGTTATATATTARGTAATTTTTTTTAAAGTAATGTTCTAAAGTGGTTCTGTAAGAACAGGATATTTTCATAAAAATCAGGTAATTTTACAAAAAGTCAATAGCACAGGCTATTAGGACTTTAATAATAAAAACAAATTACTTCTAACCAGACATTTCAGYCAGTGAGAATGAAAGCTCTTTGCACATATGTGTATTTAGCTCATAGTTTCTACTCATATTTTAATCTCCCTTGGAGTTCAGTATTAGTCTTTCAAAACACACATGTTACTAATCAAAATATTATTCTTCTAAGGATTTCTTCCTGAAATACCAACCAGAAGACATATGTTTATAGAGACTGTGTTAGAACTTAACAAATACAGGCCAAACAACTTATAATTGGCCTGGGTTTGCTTATTTTGTGTTTTGTTGAATCAACAGCCTTGTGGATGTGAATGTTAATGGATACCAGAAACCCAAGGTTCGTTAGTTTTAGATTTTGTATTATTTTATTATCTTCTGGAGGTCAAAGAAAAGAAGGGGAGTGAAATCCCGACAAGAGACATAAAATGAGCACCAGATGTTGTACAGAAAAGCTGTCCAGGGGACAGTGTCACTCATTAGCTGCTACAATAGCTGTTACTTGGTTTGATATAGTGAGCACATTGTTGTGCTGTAACAAAAGCCCAGCAATATTATTTCTAAAAGGGGCAGGATGCTTTTTGCTTGGGTTGGTGTGTTTTGTTTTGCCTTTTGGGGTGCTTTTTCTTTTCCATGGGCACAAGGGCAAAGCTGTGGGTCTCAGGCACTYCCCTGGGTGTGGTGTGAGGAGCTGTGTTTGAGTTGCTCCTTTCTGAAAGGGTGGCACTGTGGCTCTGAGGGAGCTTGTCTCTTTTCTGTGCTGTTGTCTGGGTGGTCTCACTGTTCCATTGTGCAGCTTGGGCTTCCTGGCTGCTGGAAAGCAGGAGGAATGTGAGCCTCCCTGAGCTTCTAGATGTGCTAAGAAAGGAGTGGTTTTGGGGCTCCTCAGCCCCCACATTGTAATGAAGAGGATAACTTCCCTACAGTGTCTGGCACTATRCACACACAGATCCCTTTCCTTGTGAAGGCTGATGTTTATGCCAGTAGGATTCTCTGTAGGTGGATTTCTCTGTAGAAATTRATAATTTGCCTTGTGTGCTTTAGCCCAAGAAGTGTCATGGTGAGGTGATCCTTGACATGATCAAACAGGGAAAAGGTGCTTGGSTGGCTGCCCCTGGACCTGTCAGATTTGGGTAGGGTTTTTTGAGTAATATGTAAACAAACAAAAAAAAATCAAGACAGCTCTGTAATATTTATAGCCTTAAAAWCTTTCAGAGTTCTCTTAGCTTCTTTATTTTGGATTCTTGGCACTGATAAGAAAAAAGGAATCTGAAGCCACATTATTATACTGCTAGTGGAAACAATCCATATTCTTCTTGTGGGATCTTTTCTGACAGATACAGCAGCTGCAGATGTATCCTTGTATTTGGGGGAGTGGGGTGATGGGAGATCAGCACCTGAGACAACACAGATTTTGCTGGCCCTGTATGTACAGATATGACTTTGCATTTCTTTTTTTTTTTACTTTGTCCACATTTTGTGTCTAATTTTCCCTTCTGCAGCTGTAGAAGCTTATGCTCGGAAATTGAATGAGATTGTTCCTTTTGGTTCCTTGCTTCTGGCTGAACTCTTYGCATATGCCTCAAAGTGAAATTGCCTTGAAATAATAAGCAAGGATTGTACAACTGACTTAGAGTTGAAAGAAGCCTGATTGGGAGCCTCTTTTGTTCATTTCTGGGTTAGATTAGAAACAGAGCCTGTGAGAAGAGAAATTGTATGGCCTAAATGGCCAGTTCATTGYCTCCAGCCTTTGGTTTATGGCTTTGGCTTAGGTGGCTCTTCTGCTTTGGTTGTGTTTGGAGCTGTCCCAAAGAGGGCACAAATTTGGGCTCTGCTTTGTTAGGCTGGATAAGCCATATTCTTACACGTTCRTGGAATAACAATTTGGAAGGAACTTCTGGAGGTTGTCAAGTCCAGCTCCCTGTTCAAAGCAGTTCCAGAGAGATAACGTTTCTCAAGACCTTGTCCACTCTCCAAGGATGCCCTGTTCCTGTGTTTGACCACCCTTCATGGTCAAAAGTTTATTTTACCATATTTAATTGAAATGTCCACTCTCACATGTGTTCTGTTCATTGTGCCTCATCCCGTTCCCCTATGTCTCTGTGGAAAGCCTCTCTCTTCTCTGTACCTTATGAGASTGTAGGCTGGCAAGGTTTTCCATCAGCCTTCATTTCTTAAGGATGGGCAAAGGTATTTTTCTCAGCATTTCCTCCAGCCTCAGTCTGTCTTGGTGATCTTGCAAAGAACTCGCTCCTCTGTGTCAGTGAATTTGTGCTGGGCATCTGAGAACTGGACACAGCACCCACATGAATTTCCTGGGCACATTGGCAGGTGTGTTCTGCAGCTGGTTCATTCTTGAAGGTGGCCAGGCCTGTTCATGTCCTTCCAGTGATGTCTCAGCAGGGTATTMATGTCATTACTTTTAAGTACTCCCTTTGCAAGAGGTACCTTCCCTGATATCCAGAACTGTACTGAATTCTGCTTGTGCTGGTGTCATATTGGTAGTTGATAATCATTTTGGTGTTGGCCTCTGTGTCGAGCTCCTCCTCCTTTGTTTTCAGCTGCTGATTGCCCAGCTTGCAGGAGAAATTCATAGCTTCAAGGCATTTGATGTTTTGAATTAAAAATTTATTGAATTAGTTTGGCATGCTTTAGACAGCTAAATTCCTGGGTCCCTGGGACAGCCCATTATTTTTGTGAGGGCTTTTGGAAAGAGCTTTCTTGGTTTGAAAATCCACACTTCTGTGAAGAGTATGTGCAGAGCCAGGTGGGAATKGCTGCTGACCTTTATCACATGCAGAATCTTGACTCAGAGGCAGAAGGTGCTGSATCTAACTTTTGTCATGTCAGKCTGGCATCTGAGAGAGAGGAAGGATATCAAAAGTGGGAGCCAAGAGATGAGTGACTGTATGTCTCTAGCCTGACTTCATCTGCAGGGGAAAAAATGGTGGAATTTGGGTTCTTTTTCATTTTTCATGCAGACAAATGAAGAAACATGCTTGGCTCCCAGGTAGTTATTCTAAGTGCTGATACAGTAAAGAGTGGGAAACTTTGCTGGAAGGCTGTGACTGAGGTGAAGATGCCATCCAGGCTGCCACTGAGTTCCACACTTCATTTCTCAAAATGCTTTTACCATGTGTACATTTGCAATTAATACAGTCCTGCTTCTCTAGCTTATCTTGTATGGCCTGAATTTAGACCTGTCCTGTGTAATCTGTGGCATTTGTGTATGAAGCCTGACCTGTTCATTTAACRCCTGGTTCCACTCTTTTTTGATTGTAAACCATTAGTTTTTCTTTGTTAAACAGTATGAAAAACATTAAATAAAAGAATTTGTTTATGTTATTTAAATTTCTRCCTCAAAAGTTAAGGCATGTGTTTTTTTTCCTACTCAAGTGAGTTGTTTGAAAACAAAAGGAGTGTATGAGATTGGAGTGTGCCAAGAGATACCTTTGTTTGCAGGCTCTTGAGACCTGAAAAAGAGATATCTTTTCAAAGAGTTAGAGGCTGAAAGTGCTCTGGTTATGGAGCAGTTCTGGGTTTTGTTMCTGTTGTTAGCTGGGATGTAAATACAAAGATGTCATTGGCTTGGAGTAGAGGCAAATTAGAATAAGAAATGCATTTTCTACCAAGRTATCACTGTCTAAAATTCTGCTCTAGTGCAGATTTGAGTGGTCTTTTTGAAAGTAACTGCAGTCTCTCTTTGTCTCTCTTTGTGTTTGCTCTGTRTTTCTAGCCTGTATTTGAACAGAAATACTAGTTTTGGATTATGGCAAGCTGTGGCTGTTACAGAAATAAGAGAATAGGCTGCACATCCTGAAGATGGGATGTCAGCAATAAAGGTTTATGTGGCTCTTGTCCAAAGTTTGTGGATGTGGGTGAGAAGTTTTGCAGTGGTTTTTTAGGCTTTTGATCATTTTTTAGAGAAGAAGTGGTAGTTTATTAAACCCAGGTGCTGTTGAGGCCATTCAGCATTGCTGTACAAATGGCACCTCATCCAAACCCACATCKTGCTCTTAGAACCTCCTTAGTGGCTGCTGACCTCTCTGTCTGTGGGAGGGAGGGCTGGCTGGGGATGTTCCTGCCTGGTCTCCCCAGCTTGGTTCTCTTTGCAGTGTTTCCATGAGTGGCAGGGCTGGGGCCAGGGCAGCAAATGGAGAATGCATTTGCTCTTCTGTGGGAAGAACATCTTCCCATGTGTGTATTTCATTTTTCAAAACTGATTTGTGAAACATCCAGACAGAAGGCTTTGGAATTTATGCAGGWCATGGAGATCTTGGCCTGTGACAGGTAACAGAAGAGTAGCACTCTGTATCAGCTGTAAGGAATGTCACAAAATCAACGTGTTAGAGTGAAACCAGGCACTGTGGTCTTTTTGGTTTTGTCTATGCCAGTTTTGGTTTTCAGACTCTCTCCCACTGGGCTAGTGAAATGGAGGTCACCTGGAAACAGGAGCATGTTGATAATGCTGTTTGAGGGGCTATGTGGAAATTAAATGTGTMTCTTTCTGAAAGAGGATAGTCATTTGCTACCAGTTCTTTTTGAGAACCCGTGGGGTGGTTGCTGGTTTTTATTTTCCTGTTGTGACTTATCTGTAAAATCTTTGCTTTAGAAGTGTGAACTCAGCCAGGATTATAACTTCTGGTGAAAACTCCTCACWGAGTTTATCTTAATGCATTATGTTTTTATTTAACTGTGTGCCAAAGAAAAGATGAGTTTTGGTAGCTCCAACTCATTCCCTAACAGTTTTATGGGATAATAAAAGTTTTTTTAAAACAAACAAACATTTGCTTTGTAGGCTAAGTAGTTATTTTTCCTGGTTTAAAGTCAAAGATTTCTTTTCCTGTTACATGTTTAGGAAACCACAACAATGCTCTTAACTGTTTTTTGGAATATTCTGTGCTAGATCCAGAAACCACTGAAGTGCATTGAAATTAGGAGGTTTTCATCACTGCCTATGGGTTGCAGTTCTCCATTTTASTTGATGGAAGAATAATCCCATTGATCTCACAGAGGCTCTAATTGTGGAAAACTACCTGTCAAAGTGAGGAATTTCTTGAAAATCAGCAGGGTGCTTCACCTGAGTTGAAAATAWGAATGTGGAAACTACTTGCATGCAGATTACAGATTTATTTCACTTTTTGTGTAAAGAGAATATTCTGAGAAACCTCTTYAGAGGTTGAAGCTCCAGAGATACAGGATTCTAGACCAGCTTCTGTCATCAGCCTGTTGGAAATCCTTACACCAGTCTTTTATCACTTTGTTTTTTACTTGTCAAGGAGTTGTAATTTGTTGATCCCAAATGCGGTAAGATCTAATGGGGCAAACCTGTATTTCAGCCACGTACAGTGTGCTAGTAATTAAGGGTCTTCCACACAACATGTAACACTTTGTGCCAGACAATTAACATGAAAGAACCAAGGAATATGGAGAAGAGAAAGGCAGCACTAGCACAGGCGGTCATGGGAAGGCTATTTCGGTGCTTATGTGACTTTGGTTTTTTTTTTTTCCTTTCCTCCCGCGTCTATAGGAATTGTTTTCTATTTCAGCAGGTAAAGTCGGGAAGTAGTGGTTGTGAATTGGCCTTTCATGTAGTACTCCCTAGAGGGTGCCAGACACCCGCGTTCTGCGGCCGGGAGTGCTCGGCAGCCCGGTGACACCGCGGTSCGATGTGCTCCGGGGCCCGGTGACACCGCAGCCTTGTGGCACTGCTGCTTCCTTCTGACCCCGGCAGTGTGAGTGAGCATCGCTCGCTGCTGGAAAGGGGCGATGAGGAGAAATGAGGTGGCTGAATGATTCAAGCGCCTCTGACACAGTCAGAACGTGGGGTTTTACTTAGTGTAACTCGTATGTTAACAAATCGTTTCGTTCTCACAAAGTTATTTCAAGATGAAAAAGCTGTAAATCGTTCAGGACTTGTGCTGACCAGTTACTGCAGTAAATACCTGCTTTCCTGAGTTACTAGGGAGCAGCTGGTGGAAATGAAATAGTTACAAAGCCTGTGWGTTCTGACTCTTAGTCACCCCCTCTGCTGTTTGAGACCTCAGGGTTTCTGATATTTAACCATTTTTGCAAAATACAGTGCATGAATTGTTTTGAAATGAGTGCAGGAGGGTATGTTGAGTGGAAGGCACAGATGCTACTTAGGGAATTTATGTGGCTCCTGTGACTGCATAAGTGTTCTTTGAAGTAAATGTGGGATCCCTGTGTGTCCTTTAAAGCAGTTTTTTTTTCTCCTCCCTCAAAACAGYAGTTCAACCTAATCCTGCACAGCCTCCTGTCAGCCTCTGGGCTGAATGTGAAAGGTTTGGGGCTGAACTTTTGGAAAGAGAAAGAGGGCAGCTCCTTGAAGGTGGATTCTTGTAGTCCCCCAGAGCTCCACTGGGAGCAGACAGAGAACAGGAGGTGTGTTGGAAACGCCTCTGGGRCAGTGAGAGATGCCACTCTAACATGGTATCCTCCACACTGCTTTAAGGCCATAGTCATTAGAAAAAAATGCATGGAAAAACCTGAGCTTATACTCAGCTATATGTACTTACAGCTTTTCCTCATGCATAAAATGTGCAAGGAAAAGAGGCCCATTAATGAGGGTTTGTCTCATTAAGCTGCCTGCCATGAGGACCATCTCCTGGAGTGCTGCATCTGTCTGATCTGGGTCTCGATGCTGATTCCTTGGTGGGGGTTGGTTAGGATTCCCCTGCTTGTTTTGAAGTAACAGAGCATGAATCTTTCAAACTTGGGTGTGTTTTTACCCTCTGCTTTCTTTGCAAGTGCCTCCAAGCCTTTATGAAAACAAATACTGGAGACAAAGATCTTTGCTAAGAAAACGTGTATCAGCTCTTTTTGTTTTGAAAGGGTGGGTGATAAATATTTAAGTGTTGAGAAATTACACATTAGCTTACCAAAATGTGAGTGATCCTCACTTCCATCAAGGCAGAGACTGTAATTTTGTTGTCATATCTTGCTTCAAATATTTATCTGCTACTTGAATGGACTAACTAAAGAGAAGTTTTACTATAAACTGTGGGTCTGTGTTAGGAGCTGTGAGTGGCAGCCACTGGCCACTTACGTTGTTTATGTGCTGCTGGGGAGCTGCTCATCTTCTGTACCAGGATATGATATTTGTGGAATGGTAACTTTGGTAACTTGYAATGGTGGCATGGGCCTTATCATTTGTAACAGTGAGTTCTTATTGCTTGTACTGCTGTGTACTAATRGCTTGAAGCTTCTGTGGGTCAGACTTAACACACTGCTATAAGCAGTTCCAGGGGTGCTGCTGTTCATTTTGATGGCTCTGTGCTCACCTGCCACTGCTGCTTTAGGACTGTCACACTACAAGAGCTTCTGTGGAGCTTCTCAGTGTATGCCATGCAAAAGTACCATGGAGAAGCAGGCTTGTTTTCCCCATTAAAAAAACCCAAGTAAACAAAATGGTGCATGTCATGCTGGCAGCTGAGAGGTCTCATGGCTGTTCTAACCCTCAGCCATCCTCCTTGCTTGAGAAGAACTCAGCCTCCTTTGTCGGTGGAAGAAGGATCAGTGTTGAATTTGACATGTCATCCTCTCACTAAAGGATATTCTTCAACATTTGCCTTTCTGCCTTCCTTTTCAAAGTCCTCACCTGAAGACCAAAATACCAATAGGTTGTATCCTGTTTATTATGATCACAGGAATTCAAATGCCACAAAGAGAAAGTAAAATTAATGGAATAAAGTAAACTGTGGGAAGGAAAACAGCTTTTAATGTGGTGTGCTAATGAGGTATGAAATAGGTATGTAAGAAAATGTTTGGTAGCATCTTTAGAAAGTCTTGCAGCTTGTAGAAACAGAAATGCAGAAATTTTGTGGAAAATAAATAACCCAGTGCTTGGAGGAGAGGGAGTTTACTGTCTGCTACAGACTTAGTGTGAGAGTTTGCCTCTTCAGGCCCTGGCTGCCCTTTTGCAGAACTGGCATCTCTTTCATGTGGAAGCTGAGGCTGGAATAGCTGTAAGCTCGAGGATACAGATGCCTTTGAACTCTGCTTTCTTATCATAGACTTTATAAGATATGGCAAGTGTGACCCACTTCTGTTCCTGCACAGCACTGMTGCTACACAGACCCAGCCCTAGGAGTTGCTGAGGACTGGGTCACTSAAGTCCTCTGGGTTAAAACAATTGCCTTGCCTATCAATTTCTTCTTTTCCTTTTTTTCATTGAATTGCCTTTAGTGGTCTCCTTCCCAGGCTGTCCCCATGARCCATCATGCTGGTGTTACATGTCTACATGTTTTAGCATAGCTAAAAGGAGTGGGGGATAAGAATGGATTGGGAGTGGGCAGTGGACGGCTTCAGTGTGCATATTCCTTAGCCCAGCATTGCTGCCAAAGTCTTCGCAATGGGGAATTAAGGAGTTGCTTGCACAAAGGAGTATTTTGCTTCCCAGGGGGTTTCACTGAATTTTGTTTCTGGATTAAAGTGCTAATTAACACAACACAGTGCTGAATGCTTCACTGTAAGAGTAACTAACACTGTTGATAACTGGTGTACAAACATAATGTATGCTAATGAGAACCCTACCTTTGTAAAACAAAGCTGTTGATACTCTCTGTGTGTCCAGGCGTTTTTAGTGGGCTGGGAGGTTTCCTTTCCAATGATAGCTCATGCCTCTGTGAGATTTTCTTAAACAGAAGGGATTTTTTTAGCTCCTCAGTGGTTTCTTTTCCCCTGTGCATTAGCTGTTTTTCAGTTCTTGAATTTTGATCAAGAGCTGGAGGCTACTTTTAGCTGGCTTTGGCTTGTTAGTTTACTTGCTTTCAGACTAAGTGTCATTTTTCTCTCCAAAGAGCTCAAATGCCAAGATGGTGTCGCTTCTAGTTGTATCTAATAATAGCTTAATCCACAAACAGTTGTAATGAAGTTACTAAGGCCACTAGCAGGGAATATTGTGATCCAAAGAACCCTGGAATGAACAGGATTCTTCACTGAGAACAAAGGGAAGCTTTGGGTTGAGCCCTAGGGTGCTGTTCCATGCACACGTGCACGCACATGTGCACCARTGTTGGGCTGCTCTGTGGAAAGCAAATTTCAAAGAAATGCTGCCAACTCTCCCAGCTGAGCTGTGGTGAGTGAAGGAGGATGCTGGGCAGACAGACAGGAGATGTGTTAGCAGCCCCCAAGGTAGCAGAGCAGTTGCCATAACAGCCAGCAACAGATGTTACCCAGGACCCTACTGCTGCTGCTGCTGGAATTGGAGCAGGAATGGAGGCCTCCCAGCTGCCAAGAGCATCGTTTGTGTGGCCAAGGTGTCAGTTGCGGCTCTGGAGTAGGCAGGAGGCTGATGAAAACATAAACAATGGCAGCAGCAGGATGGCTGATTTGGTGCAGGAATTACTCAGCTGTGCCACTGTGCCCTCCTAATCCCATTAGGAAAGTCAGACTGCTAAGCGTGGCAGGAGCCTCCTCGGCAGGGTGTGCTGCTGGGGAGGCAGGCACATCTCACCWGGAGGCTCTGAGGGGGGACAGCCAGCTGGGGGCATTGGCAGGGCTGGGAGTCAGGTTGTGCAGTGCCTGCCACATGCACTTAAAGCTGTTTGCTCAAAAGAAATAAAGGCAAGAAATGATGGTGATGAGTTTGTTACTATTAAAAGATAGATCGAAAGGATTTACCTTTTCTGGGAAATGCTTTAATTTGAATTATGGTGTCTTTTGCCAGATTGCTGAGCAATTGAACTCTACTTAAGCCCAGAAAAAAAGTACTTCCATGAAAAGTTTTCAGTGCAGTTCCTAGCTGAGATTGTGAAGAGGATATTATTTACAAATATCTCATTAACAGACATTATAAAGTTGATTATGCCCCCGTGGGAATTGATGACAAAACTTTCATGGCCTTCATTAGAAACAAAAACCTTTTGATGCAAGGTAAATATGGTTTTGGGTGCRCATATAATAAAGTTATCCATATTAGCTTAAAAGCAGCTGCTCTGGAAACGCTATTGGAAATTCTTAGTTTTCCTAATGTGTAGGAGAAATCCATTTTCTGTAGGTATTTTTAGYGCTAACTTCCTCTCCTGTGCTATTATCTTACACACTCTGCCGTTAGTGCTTGCTGTGTTTCCAGGTCAGCCATGTGATTGCCGAGCATCCCTGCCTGCTTTTTGAATGACTTGCCAGGAGCCAGAGAGGCARGTTGTGAGTGCTGGCTGCCAGCAGCAGCTTCTCCCAGCGTGCACCCACTGAAARCACACAGAAACCCTCTCACCCTTCTGGGCAGGTCAGCATTGTGTGGTTCAGAGTGAGACCCTGCTCCTGTGAAGGTGTAAAGCTGTTTCTCTGTGAAGCAGAAGGTTGTGTGTAGGGGCACAAAACAGCCCCACTGTTGAGAGGCATTTCAGAGCTGCTGCTTCACCTTGAGCCACAGTTGTTTTAGCATGGCCTGGATGAAGCACACGCTTCTGCCTCTTTGCCACTTGTTACATTTACAACTCAAATGAACTTGCTGTGCCTCAGAAAATTGCAAGAAGTGGTAAAAACATCGTAGCCTGAATCCCTCTGTGAGCTTTCTTTTCTCTGTGTGTGTGTGGTAAAAAGCCCTTAGGCAAAGTGTTTTAAACCCAGCAGTGCTGATAATGAGAGTTAATAACTTTCCAGATATTGGCTTTTTTGCTACGTACGACTCTTTTTCGAAGGTATTTAAACTGATCCAGCCAATTGCTGCGGATGCCTGTGTGTGTGTTTAATGAACAGCTGGCTCTTTTGAACTGGGAATTTTAATACTTTCAGTTCCATGAAGCTGGAATCGGAGGAGGCGGATAATTGTACGAGAGAGGGAGTGCATTTTCTCATGTGAATCCAGGAGCAGGGAGGGAGAGGAAAGCATCGTAATACTGCGTGTGTTTCTGTTTCAGTGGATCAAATCTTTCCTCTGTCTGCATCCAAGCTATTTGGTTGTGATCAGATGATCAGAGCTCAAGGAAGYGATTGGAGAGCGAGCTGGCTGCAGCTGCACTGTAGGCTGTTTTCAGGGACAAGGAGCCACTGTTTTTCAAACATAGCATAAACATAGAAGTTATTTAGTAGGCTTCAGGATGCAGATATGGGTTGTGCTGCCAGCATTGTTCTGCTCCAAGCCTTTCGTTCTGTGGTACAGAGGAACTGTCCACATATCTGCAGGCGCCGACGGCGAGAGGAGTTGTCACATGAAATTCTGCCGCTGGATAGCGATGATGAAATGAGCAGACCCAGGACTCTGATCATAATGGTATGGTATACTTTAATCAACAGAGAGGGGACAGAATTATTATTGCAGATGTTATGTGATKATCTTTTTCCTTTGACTATATATTCATAGAGAACATTGACAGGCAGTTTGTCTGTTCAGGTAGTTTGCTGCTAGATTTRCTGTATCTATAATGTTACTTTTTAGGTGAAGCTGTAAGCTACACATAAGCTCTGTGTAAAGTAAATGCTTTGTTATTTAATTGTTGGTGGGTTTTGTTTGTGAGATAGGCAGCACTGGAGCCGGTAGTGTGGTTATGTTTTATTTCAGACTTGGAATTCCAAACAGCAGACAGCTTAGGAAATGTTTGCTAAGTCTGTTCATCATAAAAACAAAAACAAACCCAAAATCTAAGCCAAACAAAAAAAAAATTCTTAACTTGCACCCAGGATGCAGTTGGAATTTATRTTAAGTTATATGCAAATAAACTCCCATATATCTTTGCTTCAAACAGTTTGCAGCAGTAAAATGTTTGCTGGATCACTGCTTTCCAGTTCACTGAGTTGCCTCTGTTCTTTAATGAGGGGAGGGCTTGAAAGGCTCTCAGTCTTTGAGTGTCATTTTCTTCCTGAATTAAATTTTTATTTTGTGATGGGAATATAATAAGCTCTATAGGTTTATTAGAAATAAGTGACAGGGTTGTTCCTGATTATAAATCACTGTTTCAGAATGGGGAATACACTTACTGCTAGTTACTGCTCTTCTTTGCCAAATACACATATGGTGAGCATTTCCAGAACCCTGGAGTGGTTTGCATCTGAGGTGGCAATGATTTGTTACTCTGTGGCTCTCACTTGATAAAAATTAGCAAGACACTGAAAATAGTATTTTGGTGAGTTTGTCAGGACACTYGTTTATATCATTAAATGGTGGAGATTTGATGAAGTTCAAAGTGCACTCCCATGATACTCTGATCCCACACAGGCCTGTAACTTAGTGGTGARGGGTAACATTAGATAATTTAATAGCTGTCCTGAGCAGCTGTTYTGAATAGAGAATTGCTGCCCATGGAGAGGTGTGTGGTGCAGTCATGGCAACAATAGTAGCAAGGATCCAATCTCAGCAGTGCTTTATGTATCAGCTGAAGGTATTACCCAGTGCAGGGGGGAGCTGCATGGTCATAAGGAGAAAGGAAATTGATTTCATCATGGTGAATCTGATGTTAAAGCTTCTTTTGCTCTAAAAGTATCTATGTCTATACAACAAACTTTTTTTTTCCACTCAATGGTTAAACAAATGACCTCAACAACATTTAAACAAATAAATGTCTCCTTCCTGGTAGTAATTTCAAGCATGATGAAGTGAGAAATGTCTGGAAGYACATCCTAGTATGGATCATCCGTGTAACTTGCTTCAGTCCTTGGAAGAAAAGGCTAACTTGGGTGCTGTGACAGCAAACACTGTGCCAGCCTTGCCAAACCCGGTGACACTCATCAGCAGCTTGAATTGTGTCTCTTTGTGTGGTGAGTCCTGTGAGATCAGGGCTCCAAGAGCAAAGGTCCCTGGCTCTCAGRGAGGTGAGGCTTTACCCTGCAGTGTGGAGGGAGCTGTGGAAGCAGAGATCTTACCTGATGCTGGATGTGGGCTCTGAGATCCCTGCAGGCACATCCCCAGCTGTACCAACAGGGGCTTAGGTTTTCTGTGTCAGTGCTCAATACACTGGTGTTTGTCCTGCCAAAAGGCTGCCCTTCCCCAGGGGCTTTGTGGGATCATTTTCTCCCTCTCAGTCCCTTTGAGGAGGAGGAGTGGTCCAGCCCTGTCCTGAGGCTGGGGTAGGTGCAGGCAGGCACTTTGGAAGAAAGCTGCTGGGCAGAGGTTGACTTTGGACACATCTTTTTCTTCGGGATGTGTGTTATTACCATACTTTTGTTTTTAAGCAGTTAATTATGTAAATATCTAAATTTGCCATTAAACTTTACAGTTAGGCTTAGGAATGATGTGGAGACCTGGCAAGCTGAGGAGAAAGGGCTGCTTCAGAGCACTTTGTGGCAGAATGGATGGTCCTGTTTCCACTTGAATTCATGTTACTTGAAAGAGCAGCGTGATACAGAGAGCTGGARGCTACTGGGCCTTAATAAAACACCTTATGGTCTAACAAATTAGTTTTTCCCCTGGGTCTGCTGTAGATCATTGAGGATTATGTCTGGATAACACAGTGGAGGCAGCTATGTAACTGAGCAAAAGAGTGTTTGGTTCCAGTGTCATTATGCACATTGTGCAGATGCCAGGAGCTAAACTGATYCAAAGGAGATTCCCAAGTGCTCCTGTCTGAGGGCAGTGAGTAATTGGAGTGCCCAAGAAGAGAGGTGAGGAAATCTCAAAATGCAGAATACCAGAAGTACACTGATGGGCTTGGTGTGATCCTGTCAACTGAAGATGTAGMAATTTGTCTCTTCATGCCTTCAGATGAAATGGTCTTCCTCTCTGTATCTTGTACATGACTGCCTGTATGTGCCCTACTGAAAGTGTGAGCCTTTGGTATTGATTTCAGGAGATAAGCTATGCCTTCTGTTTGAACAGCTTTTTGAAGTCACCAGGCTCTGCTGTCTGTTCTTGCAAGCTTGCCTGTGCTGTGTGTAGCAAAAACAACATCTTGGTGTTGCCTTGATATGGAAAGCAACCCTGAACCAGAGAGAACAGCAGTCTGCCCTAAAATGCTTCAAGTAAACAGCCCCATTTTCCATTGTTAGTCACTGAAGAGGAACATCCTGATATAGAATATTCTTCTGGGTGTTGTTTTTGCCAGTGGCTCTCCAAACAGGAGATGCTGTGGGTGCCCTCTATGAGGAAAGAAAGGAAGAAGTCCCAAGCACAGCCTCCAGCTATTGCTTCATGACTACCTACTAATCACTGTGTGAAGCCTTTAGGCAGCACAGCAGGTAAAGTTTCTAACATTCTGGTCCTTGTAGAAAGTGAGGATTAATGTCTTTATTCAGAGAATTTTTTAATTCAGTTTGTTAGTTTAGAAATCTGGTTTTACCCTTAGGCAAGACAGATAAATCATTAGTTTTAGATCTTGACTGGATCCACAGAGCTGGGAGAGATGTCAGAAAGATAAAACTGTAAATTCTCTGTCAATTACTAATGTGTGTCGTCTTCTCTTGGATGAAATCCTGAAATTTGCTAGAGACATGCAAAGTAAATGTCCAAATAACATCTAGTATGGTGTACAAGTTGAATCAGTTTGTTCAGTGGCAGTGATTTAATAGACACCTCTTCTCTGCACCTTTAAGAGCATGTCTGCAAGAACTGGCTTTCAAAATAAGCCTATGACATGTTGAGGTTTGAGGTACTAAAAACCTTTCTAGAGTGAATGCAAATGGCTGTTCATGCTGTTTCACAACAAAAGGAGAAGAGGAAGATGCCTGAAGGAAGAAAATGAAGTACATGGATTATGTAGAGCTGTTTGGTGTTTGGAGGGGGGCACTAACAGTCAAGATGATGGYTTGCATTTGGAACTTGTGACTTGAAGTTGAGCTTTATCTAGTAGGTCACTCTTTGGGTTTTTTCATGCWGTATGTTAGAAACTRTGGCAGCTGAGATTTGTGTGATAAGAGCAAAGCACATTAGAGGATATGATCCTACTTTCCACCAACCCCAGCTTTCCTGCCCTTGGTAATAAACCACATTAAAAAGCAAAAATTGTTTTGCATTTTAAATAAAATAGTGTAACTTGAGCTGACTTATTAGTTTGAACACAGGAATATTAACTTCATTCATGCTTGTCAAGCTGTTTTTCAGGCCACTTAGTTTGTAAATGGATTTTTACTCTTCTAAAAGCAGTAGAGAGAAGAGAAGCATGGCTTTGAGAATTTTCCATCATCTAATTTAYGTCCAGAACTGTATTCCTGAAGTTTTGTTGTATGGTCTGTGTTAATTTTCTACTTTTAGYTGAAATAATTTAGTGCACTCATCTCATTTGTATGCATTTCTCTCCTGAAGGTCTGTACAATGTAAGTGCTGTCAATGGGTGGCAACTCTAGGACTTGCAGGCTCTCTGACTCATAACTTACTGGTTTTGAATGTGGAAATGTGTCCATGTATACTCAAATGGTGAGAAATTGCAGTGCTTTTAGAGGCTCAGCCCTGGAAACAGAAGGGTGTTCCCTTCCTGCAGTGTCTTGGAGGAGGGATTGTCTTTGCAAAGCAAGATTACCCAGAACTGCAAAATGAAAAAAAAAAAAAAAAAACAACCTCAAAATTTTCATGATTTCTTAGCTCAAGCAGAAGCTTGACTGTGTAATGCATTTTTAAGCAACGATAAGCATATGGAGCTTTATTTGACCTTAACTTCCACTTCAGCACTTGACCTCAGCAGGAACAGAAACAGGMCTGGGTTTGAATAAATGAATAGCATTAGAATGTAAAGAGGAGAAGTAGTAAGTGATGCACAAAATGCAGTTCTGCTTCAGAGTCATTTTGGCCACTGTTCTTGTTACCTTTGCAGCTTCTTTGTGTGCTGTGCCCAGTGTTCCTCAGACCTGTGAGTGACTGCCAGCCCTTCCCCTGGGCACCAGGGACAGTGTCCCTTGCTGCTCCTCAGAAAGATGTTGGGTTTGCTTTGGTGTTTACCCATTCAGAGAACAGCTGTGCTTTGGATGGAGTTTCTTATATGCAGAGGGGAGAAAATGTGGGTCAGCTTTCATTCTTCAGTGTTGCAGTRCCATGTAATGCATGCATATGGTTCAAGAAAAGCTGGTGTCAAAAGTGGCCTTTTACCTACCACTGAGAAAATCTTCTCCATCTGACTTTGGTACTCTGAGCAATGGTTTCTATTGCTTTCACTTCTAATTAGTGTTGCAGCAATGTGYATAGTATGACAGTGTGTGAAATGTAATTATTATGAATGTGTTAACCAAATTTTTTATGACAGCTTATGAAGAGTGTGGGCTCAAAGCAATAAAGTGATGAAAGCATTCTCCTATATATGAGGAATTTGTTCTCTTTTTTCTAGGGAAAAACGAGAGAAGTAAGCCATTTATTTATAAGTGATGCCTACCTGAAAGAGTAGGGTATAAATTAAAGAGGYACAGAAAGTCTCTGTAAGTCTCAGTCCTCGGGAGTGGCTTTGGGAAGGTGATCTAGGCATTTGACAAAAATACCAATTCAGGATGTGTGTTCAAAATACTGCTTGAGAGAGAAGAAAATTGACCTATAGAAAAGCAGAGGAACTTGATTAAAGCCAAGAATACAAAGAGAGAAACAAACCCACACAARAAAAGCAGGAAAAAAACAAGTCAGGTTTTTCAGGCTTTGGTCAAATGAAGGCACAGTGCTGTGTCACAGGCACATATACAGACAGAGCTATGCATGCTCAGGATTGATTTGTCACAGTTTTGTCTATGATGCTCTGCAGTTCTGCTTGGCTCCAGCTCTYCTGGGCTTTAGCAAATGCAAGTTTTCTGTGTTTCCCTTCATCATTTTGCTCTTTGGATCATCATACAGAGGAAGGTAGGAGAGTTCAGAAGAAGATCCCAGTGATCTGTCTAGTCTGGGATTTTGGAACTGGAGGAGCTGTGGTTGTAGTAACCTGAAACTCTGTACATGGTGTGGTGTGCTCATACACCAAGTCAGCCATGGGCACAGATTGTGCATTTGTTTGTGTCTCTCCTGTGTTTATCACAATATTAAATACTTGAATGAATTATAATGAAAAGATAAACTGAATAATTATTAAGATACTAACATAGATTTAAATGCCAAGTCTTAGACACAGGATGAACCACTTAAAATAACCACAGTAATATCTTTGAAGTTCTGRAGACTTGATTTGAAATGCATTTTACACAGGATTTTGTAGAGGTATTTTCTTTCATGCTGTCAGTAGACAATGTTGTGTTGGGTAGAAATATAAAACATGTATATGTGTATTTGAAACCAGCAGCCTTTAGGTATGATTTCAGAGTAGTTCTCTGGGTTTTTTTAATGCACATCTTAGGCCCTTCAAGGACTTCCTGACTCATGACTTTGTTCAAATAATTTGGCCTTTTGTTTCCCCCAGGGAGGTTTTGGTACTGGGATGTGTGGCTGCTGCTGGCACTGTACTGAGCAGGCTGTGGGAGTGGGTTAGGTTGATAGTTWATGCCTACAGAAATTAAGTGATAACAATGATATCACCTGCTGCAGTGTCCTGGCTGAGAAGCGGGTGGTCCCATGCTCCATCACAAGGAGCCCATGTCCAATGGGCAGGATTCCCAAATCACAGCATGCTCTGAGTTCAGCAGCCCTGTCACTGCCCGTGGCTCCTGGGAGGCAGGCTGGGGCAGCACAGGCAGTGTGTGGAGCCAGAGGAGTGCAGAGATGCCCTGTGGTGCTCCATTCGCACTCCCAGCACACGGCAGGTGTTAGCACTGCATTACCAGTGAGAGCATTCCCGCAGGGATCTGCAGCTGGAGCACCCACCTGCCAGGGGCAGGGCAGCTGGAGAGCCTCTGGCTGGCAGGGGCGGTGGCAGCAGGGACAGTGGCAGCGTGGTGGCAGCAGCACTTGCCTCTGAACGTGCGCTCCCTGTCCTTGGCCCGGGCTCTGGCAGCCTGGGTCTCTCCGGCTGAATTAGGGGGACTTGCAGCTGCTTCCAGAAGAGCACAAAAGAACAGTATATTAAGCTGATGCTTTCAGAAAACGATCTTAGTGCCAGCCCTCAGCCCTTGCCTCTCACTGGCCTTAACTCACTGCTGGCTGCATTCCTGAGAGCTGGGCTGGGCTTTATTTTTCCCACTGTTGTCAATACAGAAYCCTCTGAGTAGCACTGAACTGGATTTAAAGGCATATAGCTGAGTCCAGAGTCCATTTCAGGCCTTTGGCCACAAATGCAGGGATATTGATTTAGCTTGGAAGCAGCTGTGCCCTGGAAGAGGTATGCTGAGTACAGAAGGGAGCCATAAAGACACCGGGGCCCTCAGAGAACACTGGCCAACCAAAAGTACTGCCAAAGTAAAAGCTGCTGGGAGRGAGAGCTGTCAAGGCAAAGTCAGTGTGTAAGAGAGGAAGAGTTAAGTGATGAGAGAGAAGCCAAATGGGAAATGCCATTTTTTCTCATCTGAAATTAAATTGTCACACTGCTGTTAAACTTTGGTCAGATACTTGATTTTGGAGGGCTACCCACCATTGTTCTGTTGATTTATCACATTCTAATGGTGCTTTTTGTCTCCCACCTTGTTTTTTTCAAAAGCTTTGATTTTACTTCAGASTGAGTATGCCTCTTCCTCACTGTAGTTAAATTCTCCTCCCTTGCCTTTCTTCCATTCTCTTCCTTCGCAAAGTGTAAAACCATCTTCTGCTTTGACTTCAGCAGAAATACAGTCCATTCCCCTCCCCTGCATGGATTGGAAATCTGAATGGAGTGCAACAGAACAGTTCCTGATATTTCTCAGTTCCATGGAGTTTCTCCTTTACGACACCAATCTTAAAACCCTTGTTCTAAACCTAGTTTAAATAAACCAGAATGCCAGTTTAGCACATTTCAGACAAARGTGTTATGCAAAGTTTCCTTGCTTTTGAGAGACAGAGATATATCTCTGAACCTTTGTCTCCATGCTTCAGACTCTTCCATCCATCAGGACTGTTTGGTTTTGGTGTATGTGTGAAGTCTCAGTTGCTCTGTAACCTCTGGGCAGCAAAGCAAGATCATGTGGTAACAGGAGTCACTTCTATTCATAGCAGCTGCTCAACCATTCTGCCCTCAGCTGTGGCAAAAAGTTCAATGGATGAGTAGATCCTGTGAGTGCACCTGCAGTGTAAAATTGAGCGTGACCAGCTGTGTGCTGCAAAGCCTGGTGTGGGCAGTTTTGTTCTTGGTTTTTTCTGTGCATCCCAGGGGGATTCCCACCTGATTTCACAAAACCTCTCAAGAGATTCTGACTTCTAGATTGCATTTCCTGAGTCAGACAGGGTTTTGATGAAAGGCAGCAGTGCTTCATGACTATCAGATGACTGCTGTCATTGTGGGTGAATACAGACCAGCTCCAGCTTGCAATAGCTTCTGTTGTGGAAGGGGAGCTGGACAAACACAGGCAAATGGTTTTGATGTTCCCTTGACCAAAGAGATGTTTGTAAAGGCAAAACACAGGATTTAATTTCTAGGTCTAAGCAGCATTTCAGCCCCTTTGAGGCTGTCAGCTAGTACTGGCAGCTCTATTTTTATGAGTGAAACAAAAATTAAGTTACCTGCTGAAGTACTGAACTGAACTCTTGTTCCCTGCAGTAAGGTTTTTCAGGAACATAGGAACAGGTTTATTATCTCCAGAGTGTTTGGAGCTATGGATGATGAAGGAAAATGGACTGTCAAAGAAATATGGGAGCCATTCCTGGGCTTTCAGCTTTCAAATCACTTCCTTGAATAATTAAGGCTTCCAGCTTGAATTAGKGATTGGAGTGAGGAATACAATAGTGAAAAAACTAAGATTCAGCATCAAAAAGCAAGTCACATGAATGCTTCAGGATGTTTTGGGTGGCAAGGGCTTGACATCATCTCTAGGCACTATTCCAAGTCTAGTGCAGCTGAAGCTGGCTCAGACCATGGGCCATGATCTCCTATGCCAAGGTGTGGTAGCTGTACATGTGTGCACACATTTCCACTCAGACAGAAACTGCTTACTTCATTATTCTGGGGCTCAATTATTTCTCTTATTTTAAGCCCTGTAAGTAAATATATTCTATAAAAATGTACTTTTATTATCCTGTTAATRTGGTGCCCCTTCAGAACAGAGTGTTATTTTCTGCCTAAACAGAAAGAAACTATGTGCAATATCTTACTTTGCAATTGCTGTCTGTTAATAATTATTGTCAATTTGTGGTTAGCTTAAAAAATAATAGATTCTCTGTGTGTGGTTTTTGATGAAAAATAGCCATTGTGATGTTTGCTGGACTTTCCTGCCTCAGGGATCACTGAATACAGTGTATGGAGCCAATTGAATTGAATACTTCATGCCTTTGGTGTTTGTTTTTCCTCACTTCTCATCTGTCAACTRCTGTGCTCATTTTCTTTTCATTAGTATTGATACTTGCATGAAGATGAGTCGGCCAGATTCAGTTGTCAGTTCAGTGTGTGCAAATCCAGCAGAATTAAGGTATTGACTTTAAGCAGTAAACCAGATCAGAAGTTTAATTCTGTGCTGCTTGCATGTTYCTCTCCCCAAAAAAAGAAATCATGAAGTTAGAGTGGAAAATGTGTGTGGCCTTGCTGGATCAGCCAGTGGTTGGCTCTGAAAGGAGGGTGCTGAGAGTTGAACATCATGCCACCAATCACTCATKACTTTCTTTGGCTTTTCAAGTAAGRGTTTGGTGCTATTACCTTGATGTTTTCCACAGGTTGTGACTTATGTGCTAAAATTAGCTTGTGCAGAGTGTAAGCCTTAGCAGTAAAGAGATTAATTACTGAAATGTAGATTCCTGGAACCAGATGCTCCCCATCGTCTGAGATGTTTCTGCCATTAGTAAATTATGTGCAAACATTCACTGCAGCCATCACTATAGGAGATCTGATCTTAATGAGATTACAGAGAAGKTCTTGAGAGAAACTGCTCTTGGAATTGGGCCTATTCTTTCTCATGTTTGGATCCTTCTCTTTTAYGGCTTGAAGTTAAAGAATAAAAAGTGCTCACACAGCTGATCTTTCTTTTCAGTGCCTTAGCCCTTTCCCCGTCTTTAACCCATTCTCCCATGAGCTTGAGGAGACTTTACTCATCTCCCTAGAGCTCCCCAGAAAATGCATGCAGCTGCCTGCTTGGTCTCTCCACCTGCCCAGTTGTGCTTGAGCCTGACTTAGCTCATTCCAGCTGTGACTCTGGTTGGCTTTCGCAGTGCTCCAGTTCTTCCAGCTATTGACCACTGTCAGCTCTTTGGTTTTAAACAAGGGCACAAGGAAGGGTTTTAAGCAAGCCCTTTAGGAGGTGCAGTGATCTAAGCAGTTACCTAATGGCTTGTTTGTTGCCAGGAATGTCCAGTTCCTTTGGCCTTTCGACCTTGCAGTTTGCTCCCCTTTTATCTTTTAACTGGGCTGTTAGGRAAGAAACCAAGTCCCTTGTTTGCTGTCTGCTTCCTGGACGTGMGCTCCCTAGGACATCCTCCAGATGGATGTGAGCATCACATGTGTCGAARATGAAGGGAAAGCAATCCTAACCTTGAATCTGGGACATCCAGCAGGAAAAWTTCACTGTTGCTTTGCACTTTCCAGTATTTCAGATGCACAGTATATTTTGTTGTTCATGATRACTGTCTGCCCCTTGTAGCACCTGATTTTGTTTGAGCTGACAGTGCAGCAAAGATGTCACTTGGGGAAGGACTCATGAGTGGAGTGTTTGTGCATCTGSCACCTGCTTTTGTTCAGAAACCCTCTGACCAAGCAGCTCTGACAGGCAGCATGCTCATTCCTCAAACTCATCCGTAAATGCAAAATATTTTACCAGAATGTATGGCAGGATACAGAATACTCATAAACACAGTTTGAACTGAAGACTATTTGGAAATAATATGTTACTAGTATGTTCTTAATTCTGCTTTTTATATAAAAGATAAAAGTGAATCCAAGCCTGGAATTATACCAATATGTTTTAGCCTGTCTTCTCTGAATCTAAATGAAACTGTAAGTATCAGTTCATAAAATGTAATTCTGAAACATTTTACTGTATAAAAAATAGCCAGTTCATGRAGAATGCACCAAAACAGACCTGCCCAGATGAAATGTTTGAGATGAGTTGACATAAAAGTTTGTACCAGCTACCACTGAGAAGTTTCTTTACACAGTATTTTTAAGCTGCCAAAAGCTTTTGTACGTGCTAAGTGCTTGCCAATTTTTCCTTTTTAAATGAACTCAAAGGCAATTTTAAGTTACATGAGCCTGCAGAAAGAATCTGAATTGGTGGCTAAAATTTGTTTTTTATAAAATACATTCAAAAGACAACTGTATTTCTTGGAAATACTTTCAAAAAAGGTTTTGTTCCTTGAGTCAGGACGTGTCTGCAGTGTTCTCAGGCAGAACAAGGAGCTGAGTGAGGAGGAACTGCAGCAAACTCTGCTTTATTTCCCATCCACATCCTTTTCTGGCACTTGTTTATTCCTGGCTGTAGTGYGTATTCATAGGAAATCAGAAGTTAACCTTTTAGTTTCTGATTTCCTGACCAATTMTTTAGTTTCCAGCTCCAGTGACACTTAATAGAACCAAGAATCATGATGTTCCCACAATTCCCCAGTAAAAGGGAATTTTTTGGACTT
>CADDXX010000041.1:1805092-1927558 GCA_902810485.1 Alauda arvensis
TGAGCATTTCATTCCAAAATACGACCTCTTGGTTTGATTTGGGAATTTTCTGACAGAGGGTGGAGGAGGGGAGAGAATATTCAGTCTTTGACAAAGGGATTGGGATGGAGGTCACTAGTGCTTTCTGTTCTCTTTGTTAGGTGCTAGTAAAAAGCACCTCTCTGTCCCTGACCCCAGTGTAGTGATCTGCTTTACCTGTCCAACATGAAGCTTTTGGGAAGTGCAGATTTTAGSTGCAGTCACAAACCACTCCAGAGCACCCGTTCGTGCAGAAGCCTGGACCATGCAGGTGAGATGAGTGTGTGGTGTCCAGTCCCTGTCACCTCAGCTTTAGTCTCACCGTCCCCATCAGGAGATTTCTGAGAATCACATCTGAGAAAAACTCAGTGTCCTAGAGAGCATTCTGACCACAGAAAGGACAGTGTGTTGTATCTGATCCTGCTGGCTTTATCCAGCACAGACCTGGCCTCTGGCAGCATTGCCCTGTTCAGGGTGTCACACACCGTGGTGGGGRATTAACACTGAAGACATGAACAGCAGCATCAGTCTGTATCCCTGCACTGCCTGGATGCTGTGGGATAGTAACTGTGTAAATCTCCTCATTATTGGCCTCAGAAGAGGCCACCTACGTCTCCAAATTGTGAAGAAAATTGTGACAATATTCAAATTTAAAAAGGAAAATGTAAAGAGCTCTTTGTGACCCTCTCCAGGAACCATGAYTTTTCTTCTCCCCAGTACCTGAGCTAATATCTGCCTGTTCCCCAAGTGCCAACCTGCAGCTGTGGTCACAGAGTGCAGGATTGTTTCTGGTTCTGCCCCAGGGGTGGGTGTTGGGCAGGGCTGCCATTCTCTGGTTTTTCTTCGACTTTATTGTAGTGGTTTTACCAGGAACTCTGAAGTGCTCGAAGTGCCACAAGCCATTCAGAGGAGGTAGGGACGTTCATGTCTGCACTCTGCCAAGGTGTGAAACATTTAATGTGTCAGAAGATTTCTCAGTACTGGTCTAGGCTGTGCAGCCTTTCTGAATATCATCACAGGGGTCTTAGTTTAGAAATGAAACAAGGTTTTGTTTTATTAAAAGCTTGTGTTTCATTTCAGAATTCAACCTTAGCATAGGCATGATGTGCAGTTGATGCAGCTTGTTCTAGCAAAAGGAGTTTTCTTACTTGTTAATGTAACTTTTTCTCAAATCTGTTAAACAAAAGGCCTGAGTCAGGATTATGCAACTATTTGTATATTCACTGGCATAAGTCGAGATTGTGTTTTTGACTTGCACTCTGTTTGTTCAGGTCAGCATTGCTCCCAGACAGAAGTCCTGGGCTGAAGGGAAGCATTCATTCCCTAAAATTTGCTATGAATTTGATGTTTGCATGAGGTTTTTTTTTTCCTTCTCTAAATCTGGGTGGGAAAAAATGCCAGTGTGACAAACAAGAGTATTGGTCCTGGATCCTTCTTGGTTGGAGCTGATAGATTGCATTATTGTAGGACAGTATGGTGAATTGATTGTCTGCTACACAGCAGCCCAAATATTCAGCCTGTTTTGGGTGTCTTATGTTGAAGATACACACTTTAGAAACTGAATTTTTGTATCTTTGTGGCTCCTAGCAAAGCACTGTGGAAATGCATTTTCCAATGATCACATGATATACTGTGGCACTGAATTAGTTTTGTTCAATGGTATTTTTTACATATTGCTGTATATCACAATTCAGATTGAAGTAAATGAAGCATCATAATGAATAGATCTAAAAGGGAAATGAGAAACCCAAGAAGAATACCTCTCTTCTTGGAATACCTTGTGGTATGGATAATACTTCTCACCTTACACTTTATAATTCTGAATTTAAAAGCAAGAATTAGTTTTGTTCAATGATATTTTTTACATATTGCTGTATATCACAATTCAGATTGAAGTAAATGAAGCATCACAATGAATAGATCTAAAAGGGAAATGAGAAACTCAAGAAGAAATGGAGGAAAAGGGAATTAAAAAGTTACTGAAGAACTTGTGACCCCTGTTGGAAAATTAAATGCTAGTGGTTCTGCAGCAAAAGGAATGCATAGTTTTTCTTTAACTGGAGCAGAGATATCAAATATCATTATTCTTCCCTTCTGGATATGAATACATTTCTGAAAACTGCTGGAAGCAGATGAACATGTTCCACAAAGCAGAGCAGAAGGCAATCAAACACTTAAWTGACTACTTTATGTAACAGATTGTTTTTTGAAGGGCTTCAGCATCCTTATTTTAACTCTATGAATTGGGTACAGCAGTTCACAAATGTAAACCAAGGCTTGTGGTTTTTCTGGGGCCAAATACCTCTCTTYTTGGAATACCTTGAGGTATGGATAATACTTCTCACCTTACACTTTATAATTCTGAATTTAAAAGCAGCACAGGAGCTTTATTCATATTAAAATAACATGACCRATTTTATCATCATCTAAAATTATCTGGCATCTTTAACTGAAGAGATAGAGAATTCTTGAGGAAAATTTAGGAAATCTTTTACAGTCACACTGATGCTAATGAAGTTTGCTTTGTACTTTGCTACAGGACAAAGCATTATTAGACATTTGAATGGTTTTGTTATTCTCCATTACAAGGGGATTTGCATCCAAAACAGATCTAAGAAAGTGGAGTCTTTATTTGCAGTTGTTTACTATTATTTTGGTTCATATCTCTGTGTGAATGCTGTAGCTTATTTGTTATTTCAGTGCTTCAAYCTTTTAATGCCTTGGTGTTTAGAAAAGATGGTGATTTTAGCATTGTATTGCCAGAGATATGGCAATAAATGAGGATTACTAATAATATTAGGAATTAAAATCTTCTGGACAAAAGACACTCGGTGGCGTAAACTGGATGAGGACCAGCTGGAAACTTGAACCTGAGTTCATCTTTTGTGTTATTTTGGAGTAATACAAGTTCATTAAAGTTTCAGGAAGTGCTGAGGACCCTTATCTCAGTGGAAAGGGCACCCTGGAAAGGCTCCTCTGAGCTGTGGGAGGCAGGAAGCTGAGGAGAGCCTTCCCAGGGAAAGGAAGGATGGAGCTCTGCTTGTTCTGTGTGACAGCTGAGTTAAGGAGTGGATAAGTGAAGGAGCCTCTGAGAGGAACTGATACCTGCCCCAAGTGAAGCCAGCAGAGCTGATGATTCCAGCATTAAATTTAACTTCTGGCAAGGGCCTCTGCTCCTGGCAGCAGCATTCCCTGTGTTACAGGAGAGGCACCAGGGACTCCAGCAGAGATAGTGGTGCTAGTCTGAGAGAAAACAAGGGTGATTGCAGCTTGGTTAATGCTGTGCTTCTATATTGGTAGCTACTTSAAATGTCTGCATACCTTGGCAAAAGGTTTCTGTTGTCTTTTTTGTTTCCTAGTGCCAGACAGAYGCCTTTCATCACTAAGTAGGAGCAGAGTGAAATCTGTTTTAGCAGGCTGGTAGCACTCAGTTTAAAGGAGGTGATCCTCTCAAAAGCAAAGCTGAATGGCAAAGATAACGAGGAGATGGGGGGTTAATTCAAGAGAACCACCACGTTTTAACTTTGGAAGAGGAAAGCAGCTGATCAGACAGATGCGGGTTTGTAGTGTTCAGGTCAGACAGGCTGGGCTCAGTGTTTCTGCTCTCCTGGAATGGAAACCTGTCATATCCTTGGAACTMCTGCAGAGGTTTGTTACCTTGGAGCAAATGTTACTAATCTTGAGAAATGTGTAAARGAGTTCCTAGAGTTTGTAGGACCCAGAATTATTTGTTGGAAAGAAAAAGAAAAGAAAAAAAAAAAAAGACACTCAGGATAAAGTTGCAGATCTCAAACAGAGTAATTAATTAATTCAAACAAGTTGTGAGAATTATGCTTATTGTCCCGTTGGCAAAAAATACAGAATGAGAAAGCAGAAAAACTATCCCTTTGTCCTAGCTATGCACACAGATATTCATTAAAAATAAAAACCTAATGCATGCCTCATAAGGGCTGTGTGCATAGGGGAGTGCAGCATTGCTGCTGCAGCAGGATGAATCCTCAGCTGGAACAAAGAAGAAAAGGGTCTGTGTGTGTGCCTGCACATGTGTGGGCACTGAGGGGGTTTGTTCAGTTTTAAAAGACCTTTGTGCCCTGCCAGCCTTCAGGCAGCTGAGCACTGGGTGAGTCTCCTACCTTAATTAAGAATAATTTGACTGGCTATGTCACTGCTYCTGTAGCCACTGCAGTTCTGAGGCACTGAGTGAGGGTTTCTAACYTGTCAGGGTGCTGCTAGGATTGCCCCTGGATGGGGTGGTGGGCAAGGGGAGCTGCTGGCACTTGCCATGTATGGGGCATYTGGGGAGCAGGCTCAGTCTGGCAGCTTCACTTCTGAGGTGGGAGCAGGGTGTGAAGCAAGCAGGTTCTTAGCTGGCAGGTCACAAGCACTTCTAAAACCTGTTTTTTTACATGCCAAAAAAGTATTTTGGACATTAGCGTATTAATTTCTCTGTTTTCTCCTTTTCGTAACTGTCTGCAAATTTGGGAATTTGCAGAGTTCTTCCTCTTACTGGTGTTTAACACCACTTTGAAAGGGGAACTGCTACCTTGGTCCAGAAGCAGASGTGGCCCTGGAAGCACAAACCTGTCCCTGCATGCTCGGTGGTCCAGGCTGGCTGCTGAGGGGCTCTGTAGGAGATGGCTGTTCTGTGAATGACTATTTTATCTTGCACACACACTCATACATGAAGTAAGAGTGCAGCTGTTTTGGCTTTGAATCAGGCAGGGTGGTGAGGAGAAAGGATGTGATGGTGTTTGAGATAAAGATAGATGTTCACTTGCAGCGTTTTTTCTCCAACTTCCTGTTTCAATTTGCATTAGAGGTGGGACTGGGYGAATTTATGGTTTAATGACATCCTCTTGCCTTAATAGCAGAATGTTGTTCACAGGAAGAAATGAGTTATTGCTGGTTKTCTTCTTCTTTCTGTTCAGTTACTGTGGATACAGCATGTAACTTTTAGACCGACMTCCCCCTTGAACAGCATATGCAGCTTCCAGTTGTTGAGCTGAAGCTGCTGAAGGAAGGAGGTTAAAAGAGCACAGTTTTTAAACAGATATATGTTGACTGCTTAATTCCTACGGATACAATGAGCTTTTGTGGGAGGTTCAGAAGGGAGCCCGGTGAACTGCGGAGGAAGAGAAGGACCATTAGGAGAGTGAATCAAGGAGAAATTCACAGATTRAGCTGTGTGAGTATGCACCCTTCTTCCACCTCTTCTGAGAAATGGCTAACAAATTGTAGGTCACTTTAGGGCTACCTTTTGGRAGGAGTAGGATTTATGGCTCATTGTTTATGTAGAATTCACCAAACCTTATTCAGTCTGTGATTAGGAGCTGAGTACTGGAAATTGAGACAGAAGCACAGGGAGTTTAGGAGTTTACAGAACTCAGGCGCATTAGGGAAACTTTCATAGCCTCATATTGCTGACATTATCAAACATACTGAGAACAGCCATGTTTGATAGTGTCTCTGGCACCTATAGCAAGTGCCTGGAAGTTCCATGAAAATTCATGGTGGTGCTTGTCAATTGGAAAGTTCCGCTGAGCTGTTTCAGAGTTTGTGATCTGGGATGGGCACCTCTCAAGGCCAGGAAGAGGAGGAAAACAGTGCAGGGAGCCACTGGAGAAAGCTCCAGAAGCTTTGGTGGAAAGCTAGGGTGGGCTTCTGCCCCATGGGCTACACAGCAACTTTGCCATGGATGGCTTTGGGACAGGACCGAGGCTCCTGAAAGTGCTCTGTGGGGCACTGGGAAGCTCAYATGAACTGCGTTGTGCCTCAATTTCCTGACTGAAATTGAAACTGCAGACAGCAAGAGGTAAAACACTTTGAGCCTGCTGTTGAGGAGTCTTAGGCAAATACTGGTTTTCAGTGTATTCACTTGAAAGTCTACTTTAGCTCACAAAACATTTAATGGCCTCCCCAAGAAGAGACAATGAACCCTTTTTCATTGGTGTTTGGTTTTCTTCCGTAGTTTTGTTCACCCAGTTACTCTGTTTGCATGTTCATGCAGAGGGCTCTTTCGAGGCTCTTCAGCATGTTCAGTGTAACAGTGRTAATATGGCTAAGAAGAGTATTCTCATTAATTTTTTTAAATAGGAAGGAAAAGAACTTTGCAGTTGTAACACTTGGTCACCAGTTAAGATGGTTTGTGGTTCATCTAGTAGTTGTTTGGGTTTTAGTTGTGACTAGCTGCCTTTTTGGAGAGGTACTTTACATGGAAATGGGTCTTTTTGACAAGGCTGCTTTATGGTGCAGCTTCTGCTGCTATTGGCATGCAGTCAAAGATGACATGTTTGAGCTCTGTGGTCAAGGGTCCCGGGAATCAGCTGCTTTCATGTGCTGGTGCTGAAAGCATCTAACCCTGGCAGTTCACAAGGCTTTGGTAGGAGGTAGGCACTGCTTACTTGACTTATCCTCGTAAATCTGGTGAGGAGGGAATTTTGTCATTATTGTACAAATCCTGACTGTGCTTTATAAGTGCTCACCAGAAGTGGTTGTAGCCTTACAGAAGAGGATTGCTGGAACTAAAGTCCAAATGGTAACAGTAAGCCAGCAGCCTGCCTGCAGATCAGGAGGAATATATTTGTTCCCTTCGCATGTATCCTCAGATAACAGAAACTGAGCATTCTGTTTAGAAATGTCAACAATGCATTGTAGTTAGACTAAAACACRGGGCATTTGTAGCCCTGTGCCTGTAGTTGGAAATAAGAAACGAGCCTGCTGCATCAGAGGCTTGTGGGCCACACTGCACTTCCCCTGACGCTGATGGYTGCTGCGTATCAGCCACATAGCTCAGCTTTGCAGGGGAATCTGTGCTGATTTCTGTTCTTTTCAAACGTAAGATAGACTTAAGATGGGGTCACTGTGTCATTTTACTCTGTAGATGTATTTCTCAGTATAGTTTGTTTAGCCCTTAGGAAATGCAGTCACACTTGGATTTACTTTTGTGCCTTGCAATCTGTGTCTTTCTGCCCAATATTTCATAATTGGAGCATGTTAAATYTTTGGCCTACAGGCACTTTTTGCTCTCAACCAGCAGCCAATCTCTTCTTCGTGCATCAGCCCCCTGCACCTCCACACAGATTTCAAAGTGATGTCAGCTCCCACTGCAGCTGTAAAGGCTTTTGTGTATGGGGACCTTACTCAAAGAGTTCATTTCTTCATGTACTATTCTTAGACCTGTGTTTTCTGTAGATGGACTTGCATTATTTGCTGGAAGCTCCTTTTTTGGTAAAATTGATTACTATCTGATTAGCTTTAATTGATACTAGGTTGTTGATTGAGCTCAGTGTGGTTGACCAGATTTTGCTCTCATTTACATCCTGTGTGTGTAAATGCATTGGTACCAGATAATTAACTGAGGGGGGAGTTGATGTCAAGGAAACAGTTACAAGTTTAACGTCATTGTGAGAGCTGACTTTATAGTGGTCATGTACAGACAACGTTAATTTTACAGACACAACCTCTGTGGAAATACTTACAATCATTTACTCAGATATGAGGAATTGTGAAGAGATAAGTGACCGTACTGCAGGTAGAGAAGGAGGGTTATTCACTGAGTTAAATGAAGCAGGACACCATATATGAGATTTTCCCCATGGGACAGTGATTTATTACTAAGTACTCTAGAAGTTAAATGAYACCTTTGAAAAGTTTATTTACAGCTAATGCAAACATTTTTGTTTTTGCTTCTGAAGTGATTGAGCCCTTTTCAAAACAGTTGTTTGCTCAGTTGACATGTCTAGGTCTTCATAGATTTAAATTTTAGGTTTTAATAGCAATTGAACAGACTCAGAAGTGCTGTTTACATAAACTTTTTAATGGAAGTTGCCAMGTTTTGGTCAAATCCAGTGTGTGCAAGCTTGCAGGCTAGTTTTGGTAACATTTCAGCTTGGGGACATGGCTCTGCCCACTTGAGACTGTGCTAGAAGCAGAAGACATGAAGCAAAGCATATTTCCAGAACAGCTGAACTAGACTCRCTTCAGCATCCCCTTTGTGGTGTACAGGGCAGGACAATGCCCTTTTCCTTCCCTTGACTGAAGTAATCACTAAGGAGGGAAGTGCCTGAGCAGAACACTCCAGCTCTGYTGGCAGCTCCTCTCTGCTCCCCCACAGTTCCCATCCCCTCTGCCCAGTCCCCTTTCACCACATCCTACCTGTCTCTTCAGATGTCTGCATGAAGAGGAGTGAATTGTGTCTTTGGCTTTTTCTTGCTTTCTTCATGAATAGATTCTGTGTGGTRGATGTTTTGTTGCTAAAACTGCACTTTTTTTTTTTCCAGGTTTAGGTCAGGTAAAGTGAGAGAAAGTGGCTGAGTGTTACTAGGTTAGAGGTCTATGTAAATTATTAAAAAAAMCCCAGACCTTATGATGCTTTACAAAACTTTCTTGTTTTTCCCCTGAGGTGACCTATGGGCAAATATTTAGTCYWGGCTTCAGAAGTCCTCACTATTTAGAAGCTGTTATTCTTGACATTTTTTAACTGGTTGAGAAGCCAACCAGTTAAATCCAAATTTAAAACTTAGCATTTCCCTGTCAGTGGCTGATTTTAGTAGTTTTATGATTAAATGAAACTTTTTAATCTCCTTCCTAAGGAGAGTTTCAAGATCCTGCARAAGCAGAGAGGACTAGTAAGTTGTTGCCTTGTTACCCTGAATGCTYTTTGGAGATTGTACTGATAAGTTTATCAACTTGAGTAAAAGGACAAGTGAAGATGGACATGCCCATGCAGTGACATTGCAGAGTTGGAAGGCAGTGCACAAGGCTGCAATGCTGGGTGCACAGTCAKGACTGGGAAGCAGAACTCAGGAAGTGCATATGACTGAGTTGGACATAGCACAAAGCATTTCCTCTCCCCCACAACTGGGTACTTGCTGAACCAACAGTCCTGTGTGACTTCCACAGTTTAACCATGAGGGAAGGAGYTCTGTGAGGGCTGGAGCTTTCAAAAGTCATACTGAAAGGAATGATGAGTTCTGTCGTGAGAAACAAGAGGCATTAGCAGGAGTGGTCAGGCCCAGTTGCCTGAGAGCAGATCTGTGTGCTCTGAGCAGCCTCAGCCCTGCCGCTCCTCGGTGGCCGTGCTGGAGCTGCTCCTGTGCCGCTGAGGGCTCCAGCTGCACCCTCAGTTGATGTGGAAGTTTTGAGTTAGCTCATCCACGTGAAAGATGCTTCTGTTTTTCAAGACATTCTGAATTCTCTCACATTAATTTTTAAAGCTGGAACATAATACAAAGTAGACTTATGTAGATTGTGATCCGCGAAACAATGGTAGTGTAAGAAACCAGGATTCATCCTATCCCTGCTGTATTTGTACAAAGTAAGTCTCATTTAGTCAAGCAGGTCAATTTATTGCTATCAATCAGAATTTTCTTTGCATAAAGAGGCTTTAAATAATGAAAATTACTYTTCACTTTTGTTATTCCCAGAAGGGTCTTCAATAGGTTTCCTTTCTTTTGCTCAGCTTGAGCTGATGGGCACTATAGCATTTTGGCAAGTAATTTCTGAATCACTAGGAATTGGGGGTTGGATTCTTTGTAGTTCTGTGTGATTTTCTTTGTAGCAGAATTGTGTGGGAACTGGCAATCCCCTTAATGAAATTTATTGGCACSTTGGCTTCAGTGCTGACACTGAAAAGTATATTAGTAGTGCTGTGCAGCCCTGACTGGATTCTTTCCAAGTGCAATTCTCCAAGGTTTACTTAAAGTCATGACAAATTAAACATTTTGGACCTGACAAGTGAATGTATTTTAAGGGGGGGGGGGGGGGGGGGGTCAAAGAAAATTTTCTTTGTACCACTAATTTTAATAAATTTGTTGACTGTGGATCACRTACTGAGCCAAAAGAAGCCTTTGTAATGTGGCCAGAGAGTTTGTTGACTGTAAATAGATGCAGAACAGGCCAAGCAGTCATACAGAGGAGGAGATGTGAATCAAAAGGAGAGATGTCTGCCTGCTRGTTCTGGCTGTGCTTCCCCATCCATACCTCAGAAACCTTTTGCAGWCCTTGAATTGCCTGCCCTGTGCTTGAAATGCACAACTTATTTTCCTTAAAGGAAATCTATAAGATGATGCAGTGTTGGGGGCAGGGGGAGGGCAGGCCTGTGGGGTGAAGCATTTTGGGTGGGTGACTCCTGTCCCTCCCAGCTCAGCTGCCTGAGGGTGTTGGGGACACCTTGATCCCAGAGTGGCTGTGCTGTCTGTGCTCCCTGGATACAAATGCTGCCCTGGGACTCCCTGCCAGGAGTGCACGGGGCCTTGGGCTGCTCATCAATGATCTGGAATTCACCCAGGTACCCAGCTGGTCTCCTGCCCTCTGAATGGAGACATACATTGGTCCTACAGAAATGAAAAAGTTTTGGTGAAATGCAAATTGTTTTGCAGCCTCAGCTCCTTGAGTGTTCAGGCAGCTGCAGGTAGCACATCTCAGGACTGCTGGGCACGCTGGATCTCTGGCATATCTGAGACAGGCTTAAATTCAGCCTTTATGCCACATTTTCCCCAAAAGTCATGGAGTCCTGGCTGTTCTTTAGCTTCAGTTTGGACAGGCTTGGCAAAGAAATATTTAATTGAAGTTGGCCTGCCCTGGTGGATTATAATTAGCTACATATTACTACATTAGCCATGTGAAAACATAGAAATACATGTATTATGTCAGAGACACAGTATTTCACTGGGGAAAGGAAAAGGAGAACAAAGGAGTGTGAGAAGCCTKTCACGTTGGTGTCATTCTAGAAAGCAGTTTAATTTGCTGTTGTGAGTTTTGGTGGAATTTGGTTTGGTTCCTAATATCATTAAGAAGTCTAAAAAAATGAAGGAAGGTGATGCTGTTGTTTTAGTAAGTGGCCCTTTTTCTTTTAATGGCCCATTTCAGTATTTCAGGTATATACTAGAATGAATTGTCATTTTTGACWAGCTTGGATGAAATATAAAATCTGAGTCTTGATCTTGACTAATCTGGGCATCACAATAGTTTTGACTCTCTTTATGAACATGGATCCTCCTGTCATGGAGATMGGGTTAGGGTAACTGAAGTCCATCAACTTAACTTATTTCTGTTTATCTGTTTCCTTAATTTTTTTCTTTCTGGTGTATGGAAGAGAAGGAACTAATTTAAACATCTCTATTAAATTCAATAAATTTTAGATATTCATGATTTAGTGTTGGAATAAATATGACATTAAAGCATTAGAAAATCATAGCAGTTAGTCTAGCTTATTTTTAGAATGGGGAAGTTCTTGGGATCACTGTTCAGAGACTATTGGTCTCTGTTACATCATTTCCTCCTTCAGGGAGTGTTCACAGAATACAGCTTTAGGAGGATGAGACATAATTATGAAGAAAAGATGGGTACCAACATCAGTGCACAATGTCTGTGCATCTGGAGGCAAGTCAAGTACCATATTTGATTCTGTAATATCATTTATGTGGATATTTTGGGTAATTAGTATTGGGAAATATAATCCTTTTTTCCCTAGACCAGAAGGTGGTGGCAAGGAAGCCATATATCMCTGGTGGAATCTGGCCAGTTTCACCCCTGTGAAACCATATCATCCTCCTATGGTGTTGGCCCTGATTTAACATCCCTTCAGTGTTCCACAGGAGCGTGGAAAAGCTGGCTCAACAACATAAAAAGCYACACTACACTGTCAGGGTGTGAAGTAAATGGTACTGCTGAGAATGTTGTAGCAGGTGAGGAGTCAGAGAGTGCCTTTTTACTGSATGTATTCACAACCATTTCAGCACAACTAAATTCATTACTCACTTGAGATGGAGAATATAAAAAGCATTACAGAAATCCAAGCCAGCATAATTCCATTTTGGCACAGATTGCCAGGTTGGCCTGTGTCCAAAAAGGACAAGTTAAATTGAGAAGAGGCAGTGTTGTGGTTATTAAATTAGCTTTAAATCAGCCCCACTCATTTACAGATCTCTGCTAGTGCTTGCAGGGAGAAATTTGCTAATCCCAACATCACTGCTTCTGTCTGCTTGGGARGAGAAAACCACACCAGCAGAGATARGCTGCTAACTAACCAGCTGCCACTTCCCATCACAACTGCTACACAAGCATTGCCCTGCTGAGCCTTGCCAAGTCCAAACTACTGGCTCTGCAAAGGATGGAGTCAGTGTCCACAGAGCAGAGTCTTGTGGTCTGTARGAACATGCAGAATTGATGAAGAGAGGCATCCCATTTATTATACTATCATGCTTGATGCTGGCAGGGAATGGACCAAATTATCTCTGCAGCCAGTGTATTGGCAAGGATGGGCTATTACTTGTATCTGATTTATGGGAGCTGGCATAACACAGTATTGCATTTTACACAGGATTTTGCTGTACTGACATGGAAGGAAGAATGTAATTTTTATTGCATCAATAGAAAAACATCACCATAAATATTGAAGTGCTTCACTGAAAGGTTTTGCAGTAGGTTTGATAATGTCATATCTACTTGTATTTAGTTCAGATGTGTAATGTTTCTCCAAAGACTCCTCTGTTAACATCTGTTAAATGCTTCCATCAGATCCTGCCCTTTGCAGCACTGAGAGCAGGAGAGTTAGTGCTGTGGGAGCAGTGATGTTCATATGCTTGCTGTGTTCCTCTGCTTCGGGGTTTTCTCCAGTTGTATTTTTGTCTCCTGTAAACGACCTTGCAGCTGCCAAGGAGAAGTTTTGCCCTGGAGTGTTTGAGCAGCTTTCAGCAGTGGCTTTCTGAGCATTGCCAGTTTCTGAAGAGCAAAGAGATGGCAATGTGACATAGCTTACTGTGCCTCCACTTGCACCCCAACATCTGCAGAATATTAATTCTGAAGGGGATGTAGCTGCATTCGCCCCAACCTTACTGGGATTTCCAGGGGGAAGAAGGAATACCTCTTCCTTCTGCCAGCCCCAGCAAAAAGGGTAGTTTCCACAGGCATAGAAAACCTGTAAATGCTACGCATTTTTATGGGATTTCCCCATGTTTCAAGAGAAGTCCCAAGATTTCTGGGGTTTCCCAGCTCTTCCCTAGTCTATAACTTCAATAAGATGGTGACTATTCATGTAATTTGTTTGCTTGATGTTTTTTAGGAGATTTTGAAAACTGACATTCATGATGTTTCCAAGGAGCATCTGACCCAGATTAAGATTGTGTTTTGGAAAGCAGACATTGTATGATTTCAGTGGTATATCTGTCTTACAGAGTTGAGACTGTTGCAGAATCATTAGCCTGCCACTATCAGCTCTGGGAGGGGAGGGTTATCAGTGAAGTCAATATCACAAATTTTCTGCAGAAAATGTTCATGTTTTAGTAAAAGCACTACACAGGAAAAATGSCTGTATGAAGCACTGCTGCCTCATGAATGTCAGTGCATGTATKTCTTTCACTTTGAGTTTTCTGATAAATGGTTGCTGTAAGGTTTCCTACTGAAGATAGCAATTGCACTACTACAAGTTGGCTTTCTGCTGAACTTGAACTGAGTGAACTTTGCTCAGGCCTAGGTATCRTTATCAGAATCAGTGGTACAGTATAGATGGTACACTCAGTGTTCACTGGTGTTTTTTCTTTGTTTTAACTCCTTAAAAGGTATGTTTATAAAGTAATATTTAATAAATAGATGCAATGACAGATTTAATGACAGAAAGTCTGAAACTCCTGACAAAAAGATACTGCAGTGACTTAAYACAGTTTGGAAGGGAATGAGAGCAAGCTGTGTGTGGTGACGTGGCAAAGTGACCCCATTAAGTTCCTGTGGGGAACTGCTGTCAGCTAAAGACAGAGAGAGACCTCACTGAGGGACATGGCTGATACTCAGCCCARGAGCTCCTTGAGCAGGACTGGATCATTGTGTATCAGCTGGGACAGGCCAGGGCTAAGTACTGCCTTGGGASAGCTTCAGGTGATGTGGCTGGGTTCATATGAAGCCTTATCGCTTAGTAGGGCTCCTTGTCTTAACTGGACATCACAAAACCAGAATCCAGTCCTGTCACAGAACCTAAATCAAACATTAAAGCAATTTTCTTCGTTACTGTTATGTGTTGATCTTGCCTATCTTTTACAAGCCTTTAATGTCTCAGCATCAGTAGATAGTGCTTGTGGCCTGTGACTGCTAAATAGTAATGATTTTTAGAAGTTTGTTACTCTTAAGTGTGCAAATGGGAGGGTGAGAGTTAATAGATTGAGAAGAGAGGTAATAGATTGGACTGCTGATGGAGCAGTTCTAACTGTTTAAATTACCTTGCCAGACTTTGGTGGAGCTCTGATGCTTTAAGCAGGGAGTTGGAGTAGATGACCTGCAGAAGTCCTGAGTTACTTTGATTCTTGCATCAGCTGTTCAGCAGTTTAATTACTTCCTAAGAACATGTGTATCAATGTGTGTGGCTGTGTACTGATACTTAAACTTTTCATAGATGCATTTGATGCCAAGGTGAGTCTTGGACTCAACGTAGTAGGGAAAAAATGTTCGTAAGAAATCTTGATGTGACTCTGATTACAGAATAAACTAGAACTTCTTAGGGCAAAGTCAAAAGGGAGAGTCAATATATGTACATATGAGGCATTATATGTATAATGGACCATACATGAATGAGATAGGTAAAATCATATATGATGGACAATCTCATTGGAGAACTTCTTTTATGGAGATGTCAAGGCTTTCTTTTTCAATACACCTTGGTTTTGATTTAAGGAAGACAGAGGGAAATTTTATATCATTCTGAATAACCCARTGAAAGAACAGTGGATAAAACACTACTTGTCTAATGTCTACATTTGAATCASACTAAGAGAGTGAATGTTTCTGCGTTTGCTTTCCACTAGTGTCCTTTTTCTCTCTCATCACTTTCATTTCCATCCCTTTTGGTAGTTCTCTTGCCCTTTCTCATTCACTCTTCCTAATGCTTGCATCTTTGAATTGAGCAAATGTTCTCACTCTAGTACATGACTCTTCATTTGTTTAATRTATTCTAGCATGCCAGGCAGCCTTCTCGTTTTCTATTTTTGGGTTGTATTTCAAGACAGTGTGACTTTACTTTTTCCTGTGGTGGTTTCTTACTTTTCTGCTGTTTTGGSTAATTGCAGTACTGCTATGATGGTACTAGTCCTGCTTTCTGACAAGAGAAGTCATGGAGAGGTGGATGCCAGATAGTTTATCCCAGGAGAATAACCTTGGATTATTACCAAGTAAAACAATATGATGGCTTTCACAAGCTGCCAGCAGTTTAAAAGGTGAATTGTGTAAGAATTAAGGTGAAGAAATAAGTAGGTTTCTTTTTTTGAAACATATTAGCTCAAAGCCCTGTCTCTGTTCAGTTCAAACTGTGTCCATCAATGTTCTTGATGTATTTATGGAGAAAGAGAGAGAGAATTCCTGAGACTTCCAGGTAAATTCAAGTTTCAGTCTCTGTAATGAGCTGGCAGATTGCTCTGGAGTTTTGAGATGGAGAGTGGCTGTGACAAAGTGGCCCAACGTCCTCACTTCACTCTCATGAATGAGCTCAGATGCAACAAGCTGAGCAGAATGGAATGAAAGGAGAAGCTATTCATGCTTTGGTGTACAAAAGCAAAAATGCCACAGATCTCAGTTTATGAAGGGGGAGGAAAGCAGGTTTTTGTGTAGAGAGATACCTGATCTTTTCTTTCTTTCCACAGCAGGAAAAACCCAAACTCTTGGAGCCTTTGGATTATGAAGCTGTTATCACAGAGATYGAAAAAAATATTGGGGACAGCCAGTTTAAGGATCTGATATTATTCCCTGATGATGACTTTTCAGTAAGTA
Organism: Alauda arvensis; assembly: GCA_902810485.1. Taxonomy (NCBI): domain Eukaryota; kingdom Metazoa; phylum Chordata; class Aves; order Passeriformes; family Alaudidae; genus Alauda; species Alauda arvensis. Next base: position 1,820,861 of record CADDXX010000041.1, read on the forward strand.
TAAGGCAAATATGTGCTACTCCTTTGCTTAGGTTTGTTCTGTTCATTGATTTCCACTGCTAGAGGGAAAGCCAGAAGTTGTCCAAGGGCTCACTAAGATTTCCTTCACTCATCCATAATGCCATACTTCCACCAAATTCACTTGGCTTCGGGATGGTTTTTTTTCCTTGACATTTATATATGCATGACTTTACTGCTTAGGATTAGCTAAAGCTCAAAACCCTGGTTGTTCCTACATACATTTTAGGAACTCACTAAACATGTTATTCTATAGTATACACTTGTCTGTTTGCTCAACAGAGTGTTAKTTTGGCCAGTCCTAGACTCTCTCCCTGTTAGAGTCTGATTTAATCTGTGACTTCAGATCCTGCTCTGTTGGATGGATCTGGCCACTAGATAGAGTCTGTGGTGCTCAGGAAAGCTCTCCTGGTGGAACTCTGAGGAGCAGTGGATCCCTGACCCCACAGCCATGGAGCTGCCTGACCTCATCCTGGGCTCCCCATTGCTTGTCCTGGCAAACTGCAGAGACACTGAGGGAGGGCCTGGAGGCCCAGGGCAGCTCCCCAGGGGCAGTGCTGGGGGGCTCACAAGGGTGGCTGGGGAGTTGTTTTGCCAGGCAAGTGCAGAGGCAAAATGTGCCTGCATTAAACAGCAACTTCTGCAAAATCACCTCATCTTTGTATAACATTCAGGTTTTGATGAATAGGCATTCTCTAATGGAAAGACATTTCAATTTATGACCAATTGTAACTGCTCTGTGAGGGCCCTTCCCATCAGCTCATGGCACTGCTGCTGTCCTAGGAGGGCAGCTTAATCTAATCGACTGCTTTGTTTTACTAAATGGCTYTATTTCCTTGGTGGCATTAACTGAGTTAATGTGCTCATGGGATTGAGAGAAGCTAAACAGAATAGATTTCCTCATTATTGTTAATTCCTTTATCCATTTTGCACATTTGTCAATTTATGAAATTGAAACTTAGCATTACAAAGCTGACTAGACATACTGTGTGCTGTCACAAGGCCCTTGAGCCCTTTGATTTAGAGAAGTCCATGGAACAAATCTTTTCAGTGAAAGAAGAATCTTGTCCTACTGCTGAGGACCTCTGTCTGTCAAGCATATTTTCATATCCTTATTTTCATTTTATTTCAAGCAGTCATTGCCTGGATTTTAGTAGCTAGTTCTATTTTGTTTCCTCTGTGTTATGCTTTGCAACTATTTGGTGTAATCTATTTAAATTCAAAAAATAATAGGAAAAGGTAGATTAAGACAGATGAGAGAGGCAGTTACATGGTAGAGGTGGTTTGTACTCACAGAAGAGCAAAGGCTGTGGTAGGCAGGGTCCAAATCCTTGCAGTGAACCTCTCTCATCTTTGTTATCTCCTGTTGAASTCAGTGTCAGTGGCAAGAGCCTATGCCACCAGACAGGACTGCAGGGCTTTCATCCCAGGCAGGTTTTCCAGTTCAGAGTATCTATTTACAGTCCTGCTCCCTCCTGCTGAAATATTACCTGAGCACAAAAGTCTGGGCGAGCCATTTGAGTAGGAAAAGATCCAGGTCTGACTGAATTAGGAGGTGCCCAGGCTGGCTCTGAGTGGGGTTTAATGTGATAATGCCTGAGGAAATGGTGGCCAGCTCTGTTTATCTCCTAATGATTACACTTGCTGCAGACTTTGTGTATCAGTGTTGATACAGCCCCAGTTTGGGCCTGTGGGTGAGCAGAAGTCTGTTCAGAGTGAAACTCCAACCARAAGAGTTGGCTGAAGTAGTGACCATAGGAGAAAATTCTGCTGTTAATGAATTCCTAATTTTGGATCCRTTGTGTTCACCATATGTGTCAGTTATGGGTGAAATGTTGTAGCTGCTGTTTCATCTCAGATTCGTTTCTCTTTTTGACTTGCATTCAAAGAGGATGCTTTTCTCACAAGACTTCTGTTGGTCATTTCCAACATCTTATGTGAAGTGTGTGGAACAGCAGAGAATCCTTTATATCAATTTGAGCCTGATAGACTATATTCCTCCATTCTCTGCATCTCTGCAGAAGAGTACAACATATATACATTACAGATGCCTTCTCTGGCTTTATTCCAGTGGGGGAAAAGATATTCACTTCTTTTGTAACCATGCTTAATAATCCCGTATAAAAATAATAGAAAAAAAAAAATAATGGATTTGCATCAGTTCCACTCCTTGCTTTCCTAGCTATTCCATCCTTATAACTCGTTTGCCTGCCCAAAGTCCATTTTCCATTTCAGAAAAAGCATGTCAGCTCAGCTTCATTTTTTTACCCATTCCTGGGTCCTGTTAACAAATTTCCCTTCTGTTGCTGTGCTGTGAAATAATGGCTGTTAGAAATTTCTGCAGCCATACATCAGTACAGAGCTTACACTGTACTTCTTGGTGGTAATAAGAGGGAGCTGATGGGCTTCCTGTTGTGCTTCTAAAAAGCCTGGTGATGATCCTGGTAGTTTTGCATCCCCACCATTGGGTTTCTGTGCTTCCTTCACCTTATTTTCCCCAAACCTGGCCACACTCTCCTCGACAACTGGAATTGCTGCTGTCTGGGATTCCTCACTTATTTCTCACTTTTCCACTGTATATTTGCCAGAAAGGAAGCCATGAATGAAGTGTTACACCTTCCTTCAAGTTGGTCTCACTCCCACCTTTAATTTTTGATGTCTTAGTGTTACCTGGATTTGTTGTCATACATCTGTACTTCTGCTCCCAAGCACTGTCATATATCCAACCAACATGCTTGCTGTATCTTTTAAGAGGTTTTTTTTTATCTTCCATCCTTTGGATATTTACCAAACACCCAGCTGTCTCTTTTCAAATCCCCAGGACTTGAAGTCTTGCTTAAAATCACTGCTGCTCTTCCTTAGTGGCAACAGGCTCAGCACTCCTTTCTCAGCTATCCTTTGCTGATAGCTTTTCTTGTGTGGAGCTTTTGTAACTAAATATGTTACTGGTATGTTTGTAAATAGAAGTTAATTGTTTTAAAAAGGTAGATGAAAGTATTTAACAGTCACTTAAATTTGTATAGCGTGTTAAACTCTCTGGGTCATGAAAATGTGTTCCTCCTTCTCACTATGACTTTCCTAAACCTGCTTGAAAAGCGGAAGTCAGACGTTTTTAAACTGTTTGTATAAATATGGCTCAATGCCTGGYTTTCAACCTGCAATAAAAACAATAATTCATTGCCTAAATTTAGGACAGGTGTAAGATAGCAAAACTTGCCTGCATWATGCAAAACCTTGCAAAGTTTTTGCAAAACCTTGTAGTTCAGTCTGGTGTGCTCTCCTGACTCTTTGGGCTTCTCAAAGCCCCCCGGGAGCCCTGTTCCCTCCAACCATCATGGAGTCCTTAGAAGAAGAGGGGCTGACTTGTGAAATTGCTGTACTTGCCATCACTGCAGGCATGATTGTTTCCAGGCTTCTATTTTTTTTTTTACCTCTGAGCAAAAGCCAAAATCTCCCTATTTTTCAAGTTGTGAAACCTCTGCTTTCTAGATACTGTGCAGGGACAAAAGTTGTTCATTTGGATATAGAGGTTCACAACAGAACCAGATGTATCTCTGAGGGGAGGCAGCAAGAGTCATCAAGGACACTGCCTCTTAGCATGAGATGTGTGTGCCATAGGAGCAGCTGGAAGTGCAGGCCTTGGAGCCTCCTTGGAAAAGCCCCTGGAAACCTGACTGTTTCTGATTTCTGAGATCAGAAGAGTTACAGTGGGGAAATTGTGAATTATTTCAAATAGCACACGATTTGGCTCCCACTTTCCATGTGAGTATCTGCTCWGTCTTAGAGCAGCAGAAATTGAGCCCATTGCTCTCATGATTAATGGGGTTATGGGTATCCCTGACATGCAAGTTTGCATGGGCTGGCAGAAGCAGGGCAGTGAGAGGTATCTGGACTCCTGGGGAGGCACTCCAGCTGTTTCAGTAGAGAGAGCTAATACAGCCAGCAAAGCAAGCTGTGGGCAAAGCATAGCCACTCACACTGAATGTGATTCAGGCAGTGATGAGGCAAAACATGCCCTTTAAACGTGCTCTGTTGCTGCTTTCCTTTCTCTTTGCCCCTGCACAGGTGTGCAGTCTGTCAGAGAGCCCTGTACCACAACAGCCTCTGCACTGTGATACTGGTACAGCATAGTTGCATCTTGGCCTTCTTTTTTATTTTGGTGGACTGTGTAATTGCATGTTTTGGTAACAGAGTAAATCTGWTTACTTGGATGGAAGTGGGGCTGAGCAGCTTTTCTTTAGAGGGCCAGAACTGAAGTGTTACCAGGGAGGAACATGTCGGCCTGTGTGTGGTTATGTTTCTCTGAAAGTTGGCCTTTGCAGGAAGTAAATATCATTGTTGTTGATGCATCCTTCTAAAGATTTAACCACTGCTAGCATGCTTTCAGACTAAAAGCTGTTCAGAATAGATTTAGACTGAAAATGTTTGAAATGGCTAATGAAGTTTGAAATCCATTTTCAAATGCTAAATTCACCATGTCACTGACTGAAAGCTTTTCTAATCATCGTTTGAAAAGGAGCAGTTTTAACTTCTGTGTTTCACTGTAGAAAGTGAATGTGGCAAGAGAAGGTGCTTAGTGCAGTTGCACCTCGTAACTCAGCCTACACCTGGGGCTAACAGCTTATGCAAATGAGACAGCCTGTCGTGCCAGAAATCATGGYTAGATATAGGATATTTATATAAAAATAAATTAAAAATAATTCACCAGAATTATAGACTTGRGTGCTTTAGGCTGATACCTGCATTATTTGATTATCACAGTTTGCTTGCACAGATGAGAGGGTAATTGGTCTCTGGCTTGAACAAACAATTGCCATGATTGCCTAAACATTAGAAAATTAGGCWGAATTCACAGCACATTTACAAATACTGAGTTCTCTAAATAAAATCTCTGATTTTTTGGATGACTATTTCAGAAGCATATATTCTGTTGTTGAAATTTAGTTCTTTACTGAATAAAGTAGTTTTGGTGAATAATGCCGTGCCTGATCAGCCTTTAAGAGCATTCGACTTTGGAAGTAATCAGCTGTGAACAGGAAGAGCCTTTGTGGCCAAGCTTTTGCAGCTAAGTGGTTAAACATAACCAGTTCTCAGAAGGGAAGTGCTTTGAGTTTTTAACACAAGTTTAAATAGAACAATATGAAACATTTTCCATGTCCCAATTCTTTGTAAATAAACCTGAGATATTCTTTGTCAAAGTCTTCAAAGGCAACAAGCCTTTTACCTGATTTCTCAGGTTTGCAGGGCTGTGTTTCTATCCTTCAGGTGCAGTCTTGTTGGGAAGGACAGTGGGGGAGTGTACCATGGGCAGAACAGTGGGCTTGGGTTACCTGTCTTGTTCAGCTGCAGTATTTTTAACAGGCTGTGTAAGGAGAGGGAGGCACAAWGGCCCAACTAAGACAAATATTAGCCCTCTCAGTCAGTGTGTTCATATCAGTTGACAAGAAGTGTTGTATTAGGTTAAAAAATTTGACTTGCTCTATGTCTTACCTATAAAAAAAAGAGACTGGAAACTTTGCAGATTCTGTGCAATATGTGGAGCAGGCAAGTTTTGCTGTGGGCAAGCAGAACAGGTCTCTCTGAAGCTTATTCACCATCATGCCCTGGTCAGTGTGAGGTACAGGGTGCATTATATCTCTTCTCCTGTGGCCTCCCACTCTGCCTCAGTCTGGGAAGAGCAGTGGGTCTTCAGCAGTGCTGTGTGTGCTGGGAGGATGGTGCTTCATGGCTGCAGGGCCCAGCCCTGGGAAAAGCTCCATCTCATGGTCCACAGGGGCACCCCAGGCTTTCCAGCTGTGCTCAGGGATTGTCTTGTCGTGACTGCTTAGAAAAGGTTCTTCTTCAAATGTCACGTATGTGCGCAGGAAAAAGAATAAGGTGCATTTCAGAGACTGTGGTGCTGCTGGGAACTCCCTGAGCAACTGAGAATCCAGACATCTATTACTAAGCATGGCCTAAAAATTCATACTTCTCTATCTTCTGTCTGCTTTACTCATAGAATCAAAGATGGTGTAAATAACTTCCTGCAGGCATTGGTAACACAGCTGGGTAGAGCCCAGGAACCCACATTTAGGAAACTGTGCTCACTTTGTCAGAACAAYGGGATTTTTTTCCCTTTCTGGTGTCTATGAGGCCACTATCATTTTCTGTGAGAGCCATGGTTTAATCATATTCTGATCTCATTGGATGAAGCAGCAAAAGTTTGGGGAATCCCATGGTGTTTCTGCCTGAGTGACAGGTGCCTTTCTGTCATAACTACTCATGTACTCATGTGGAAAGTGATGGGGGGAAATCATAGTGATTCACATRAACTCTAAGGAAAAATGCAATCAACAATATCCAGCCACTTGTTGTGTAGAATTTGGCTGCTTCAATTTATAGAGAGAAAACATCACCYTTTAGTCTGAGGGTGAGGATTTGGAGGAGAGCCTCCAGGGATGCAGGAGGTACTGCAAGTTGCTTCATGGTATTAGTACACAGAGATTCTTCATACTAAACCAGTTGTATGCCACAGGCTTTCCTCTGGAAATCATGGGGCTTTCTGTAAGGGAAGATAAAATGTTTTTGGGAGGCCTGGTTTGCCTGGCTTTCAGTCCTTTGATGTCTTGAATGACAGAGTTACTTCATTGTAACTGAGAGCATGATCTGGGCTGCTGAGCATTGMTTTTGGTAGTTTTCTTCTCTAATGGCAGAGAAAATTAGTGGGTTAATGGAAAATACCGCACACCTTCCTGTTGTGACCCTTGTKTGAGGTGGCTGCCTTGGCCAGCCCCAGCACAGGGCCCTGGGTCACACGGGCACTGCTGGTGGCCCTGGCCACCTGCTGGGAACGAAGAGAAGCTTGGCTCCTGGTGGAGAACTTCAGGAGATCCACTTCTCTCTGTGGTTTCCTGCTCTGGGGCCTGASAGCTCAGCCAGCAGCTGCTTTCAGAAAAAGGGCTCAATTTGTGCAGGCTGTGGAGGCTGGAAGAGGCTGCAGGCAGTGCCAGGAGTCCCTGTGAGCCCTGTCCTGCTGCCTGTGCTCTCCGGTGGCAGTGTCCCCCTGAGAAGCTGCTGCCTGCTTCTCCTTGCTTTCCAGCCATTGAGCTGTCCTGTGGCACTCCTTTTGCAGCTTCCTGGGGCAGCTCTGCTCCTCTCTTGTCCTCTCAAAAGAGTCAAAGCCTTTAGTTCTGTCTCCACGTTCCTGGCCAAAAAGGCATGAGGTGGGGAAGTGGAGGGAGCRAGTATCACTGTTGGATTTGGCATGTGTTTCTGGGAGAGGATGTAAGGAAGACTTGACTTTTTTTTTTTATCAGAAACCTCAGAGACTGAAGGAACTTTGCTTGGAACAGTTTTCTTCCCAGAAATCTAGTTGAACACTGTTCTTGCTTATAATTAATGCCTTAGCTGATAGTATTGAATAGTGTGTGTGGGCAGGAGCTGGGTTGCAGTTGTTGGTATGCATGTGTGTTGGCTGCACGACAGAGTGAAAAATGCAAGCCATGATAACAAGGTTCTTAACCTCTTCCTGAGACAAAACTGCTGTTCTGTTTGGCTTTGACTGAATTGCYTTTTTTTTTTYKTTTTGTTTATTGTCAGATAGACACAATTTCACTGGAAATCAGGACACTGTATCCTTCTGTACCTGAAGATGCAGAACAAAAAGCAGAAAATTTATTTGTTAGAGAGGTGAGTATCTATTTTTAAATTAAACCAAGAGTTTGGGGGAGGTATGCCATGTTCATAATTAACATCTTTTTTCTTTTAATAYGTTTTAGGTGACTTGAATCAGGTTTGAATTTTGAAGGCCAGTAGGAGGGAGGAGGGTTAACAGCATGTCTGCTGTTGCCTACAGTGAGATGTTTGTATCTGGATAAATTGTAAATGCCCTGAATTAACCTGCCATTGTACTGTTTTCCAGCTGCATTTCCTGTCACTAATCCACTGATATTGATGTTGGTATTTTTACATCACTGCTAATGATCAGTGATCTGCATGTGCTTTGCACTTTGAAAATATTGATATCTTTCCAAAAATAGATAACCAGTGGGCACTGGTTTAGACTCTTAGGTGTTATTACAAGGTATGTATCTCATTTGGAGGTGTACATATGAGSAGTAGGTGCACTGTGAAGGGTGAACAGAGGTTTATATTTATTGTCAGTATTTAGAGTCTGTTTTACTGTACCATAATAGAAAATTCAACAAGTTCTTTCATGACAGTTAGAGGCCCACCAGGAGTGAATAATTGCTCTACATTTAAAAAAACCCTATGGTTGTATGGTTTCCATACTTGATCTCAGATTGTGGGAGAAGATTTCTTATCTTGCTGGCTCAGGAATATTTTGTGTTGTCACTGATTTTATCATTTTGAAGGACTTCAGAGGAGCTGCTTGCACTGTTCAAAGAAATTTACTTTAGATGACCTCCCTGAACATTCCCATCTTTCATGATAGATGTGCAGTATAGCTCACCATTTGCATCAGCAAAACAGGTTTATGAAACCAAAATTCAGCCAGCTTCTAGAAGGAGTTTAGTTCTGAGCACTTATAATGAGCCCATCATTATAATCAGCCTTTTTTTTCCAGATTGGGATTTTTCACACCTCGCTTCTGGTCTGAAAAAGTCTTTCATGKGCACTGTAATTGCAAGAGGAAACTGTGGAGGAAAAGTCAGTTGCAGACCAACACCAGGGTTAGAAATCATGAAGTCCAAAATTAGGCAGAAATGTAGCTGTTGAATTGTAGGCARTGTGACATTTTACAGGCTGGCCCTATTTTTTTTTTCAGCAGGTCTAAAAAGAGCAATAATAATTTGCTGCCTGCTCAGATTGCCTGAACTTTGCCATCTTTGTTAATCTGGCAGCARTGTTAAAAGATAACATAGCTTGTGGAGTTATCTACCTTCCCAGAAGCCTCACTGCTCTTTCAGCACTTTGGGGTCTGCTTTTTATTTTAAGGTTCCACAAGTTGCAAGGCCAGCACTGCACTCATGGCTTTACAGAGAAAGTGATGGATCTAAAAATGGAACASGGTGCACAGAGCCTGGGAATCATTACAGCTGAGTAGGCCAGGGGGATGCTAATGGCAACCTGGTAAAACACATATTGAGTACATCTATTAGCTTTCTCTGCAGTACCAGTGAGCCAAGGGGAGGGAGAGAGAGGAGCAGAGCAGTGGAAAAAACCAGTACAACAGTACTAAGTCTGTGCATGGAAGAGTAGCAGGGTAAAGACCCTTTTTTAAGTAGTAATGCATATGTTCCAATTTGCCACAAAGCCAAAAACTATATATATATGTATATATATATATATACATACATACATACATACAATAAATTAAACTCCATGGAGAGGATGATTTCCAGTCCAAAGTTAGGCAAAACTGAGCAGGGKTTCTGTGAAGATCTGTGACTGTAGTCCCCTGCAGCAGTTGCAGAGATATGTACTGCCCTAGCGGCAGCCCGTTGTCTTCATGGCAGATGTTCAGCACTTTGGGATAGATAGACAGGAGTGGAATTGGTGGCCTTCACTTCTCTCTTGGAACTGTGGAAAAGCCAACASTTCACTTACTGAAGGAGTCTTTCTTCACATATAGCATGACACCATGAGCAGTGAAGGTGTCCACCTGACTGGCTGTTGGTCACCTGGACTTGTGGYAGCCCAGGATCAAGTGCCTGATTCCTGGTGAGACTCTGGGGAATGTAAAGCTCCATGTGCTGAAGCCATTTTGGTTTCAGCTGTCTCTGGCTGCTCACCATCTCAGCACTTCAGCAAGTTGAGACAAAGACATGGAGCAAGTCGGTGAGCAGCAGAAGGAAGGGTTTGCTCTTGGAGGAGAAACTGATTTCCCCTGTATGATGCAATGTGACGACATGGTACTGTACCCTTTCAGGACCTCAGATCCATGACCTYTTGTCTCATCCTTCTGGGTGCTTGGTGGTGTTCAGATGGACTTGATWCCAGAGGAAGTAATTTGTACAGTGTTGTCAGAAGTCTGTGATAATTCCTTAACATCCTGTCTGTTTCTTCCTGGCTGTGTTTCCCACTGGTGACAGTAGGAAAGCTTTTCCTCCACCTTTAGCCCTTTCATTGCTATAGCACTTCAGAGATGAGGGTTTTTTTCCCCAGCCCTCACCAAAATCCATACAATGGCAAGCTGGGGATTTGATCRGATTTCCCTTGCTCAAGCAATTATGAACAATACTTAGAGGCACGCCAGGAGGACTCAGTTGCCTGGGCAGTATTGGTTTATAGATCCAAGAGAGCTGACAAGACAGATGGAGAAAGATGAGGCTGATGTTGCTGAGGAAAGCTTTCAGTATCAGTGGTATTTGATGCTGTCCACCTAAGTATTTTATGCCTGCAAAGAGAATAAATATTTTCATGTAATGATTGATTAATATCTGAGACCCTTTATTAATTTGTACCTAAGTATTAGCTATATTTTCAAGGTAATACTTTGTGAATGGATTGTTCCTATACCTGTAGAAGTATTAGGATGTTTTCCCTGTGGATTTTTCCACCTTAGCTTTTCTTAGGCAGGACTAGCCTGAGGAACTAAATCAGRTTCCAAGAAAGGAGAAGTTTCCAGAAGCTTTTAAAGCCAGAATAAAATTGTCYTTAATGGTTTGTTGTTTTAAGTATTCCTGACTTCCTTTATCATGCTGTTTCCTTCCAAATTCTGAATTTTCTCCTTGAGGAGTCTGCTGCACGTCTGCTTGCATTTATGCCAGTCAGCATTGTCCTCATGGTCCATAATTTTGTCAAAAAGAAACATTCACTTCACTAGAAACAAAATAAAATTCTTCCTTTGTATCAATGAAAACATTMCTAATATCACCTTTGCTAAGTCTGTATCCTGAATATGCAGATGAAATGGGAATTCTTGTGATTTTCCCCACATTTCATTTGGAAATATAAGGGGATGGTGCACTTTGCTATTCAAAGTTACATTTAGTTTGAGGAAYTTAAACTACTTAATTGCAGTGTATTTAATCCCGTATTGGTTTGCATCAAGTCAGTATTTTCAGTTAGAATGCAGGCGTGGGCACACAAATGCATATTGTTTGTGTGTGTCTATCTATRGGAATAAAATTCTAGGTATATGTATTTAAAAAAAATGCAGAAAGTAAATATTAGTTGTCAACTCCCCATTAAGAAATGAGTTTAAGCGAGGTTATCCCTCCAAAAAATGAAAAAAAAAGGTGTTAGTTGGATAAATTTTTGGGAAACATGTTTGCAGAGGGGCAGTCCCCATGAATGAGGAGTGTAGGAGCTGTGCAGGGGCAGAAGGAGTGCTCTTCCTGGGTGAAAAACAAATCAAAATTAAATAAGTGTGTAGGAATATTGCAATTTTGTTCAGGGAACGATGTAGTTAATTTTCTCTGTGATAATACAGCATTCATGTGGGTGTCTCTGAACTTTCCTGTTGTGGTTTTCTARATACACAAGGAGGGAGTTGTTACTTACAGTAAGCTTGCAAAGCCCTTGCCACTCATCTGAGGGAGTTTTGATTTGAGATTTTGCAGGTTTGGTTTACAGGATCTGTAAGTAATTATGAAACATGAGTTTTATTAATCACAATGTTAAAAACCCCAGCCTCTCCTGTATAACTGCTGAAAGTGGTGGTGTGCCCATAGTGTTGATTTCTGAGGCTTTTTGATTTGCAGGCTAATCTGCATTGTTCTTACCTCTTTCAAAATCAGACTAAAATGGGAACTTCTGTGGACAGTGACACCCAGAAACTTTTGTTGTTGCTCATTGCAGTGTAAATTTCCCCATCTTCAAAATCTAAGTTTTTTTCAGTGTTTGAATGAGCTGTAGTGTCAGGGCTAGACACAGATTATTAAAGGATAGCGAGTCTTTTGGTAGCACAGAAGAGAAATACTTGCTAAAATGTTTGATACTCTAAAATAGCCACTCTGCCAGGGTGAGGGGGCAGGGTTTATCTGTGCATGCAGCTCCTCTGCAAGGAGCCACTTGTTCCACGAGTGACTTTTATTGTGAGTGCATCTCTATTTCTGGAGACCACATACTAGTGCTGTCTTAGAGAGGATAAAAACAGGAATGTTGTTTGTTTCATTTGTGTTTCCTTCACTTCTCCTTTTTTTTCTTTTTGTTTGTTTGTGGGTTTTTGTTTGTTTGAGGTTTTTGGGGGGCTTTTTTGTTAGTTGGTTGATTGGTTGTTTTGTTTTTCTTTCCCTCCAAAAGTGTCCTTTCCATTGCTGGGTAAATCTTTCTTAAGTGTCTTTTTTCACAGTGGTAGCCATCRTGCTGTCATCACCAGAGCCAGAGATAAGAGGTTACACATGAAAATAGTCTGCAGGATTGTCTGCCCCTGTGAGGAAAAATTATGCCATCTGGACAAAAACAAAAAAGAAAGAGGAAAAAATTAAGGAAAGACCTTCGTTTGATAGGGCCCCTGGGAATGGGCTGTGCTGACTGCCTGGTTAACAGAGCAGTAGAAAGTTCATGCAAACATGTGCCAACCCTCCCACATCCCAAAACTTCCATTTCTCCATCTAKATTTTTCCTCCCCCACAGTTCACTTGAGCTCAACAGCCCCTGCACTGGTGCCTGTGTTCTTTGCCAGGAGCAGTAGTATCCAGCTGTAGCCTCTTCATGAAATCTCTGCCTCTAGAAAGGTTTTACTTGCTCCTCAAATCAGATTTGCAAGTATTGTTCCTCATTGCTAAAACTTAATTTCTGATAATAATTTCCAATTTAAAAAAATCATTCCAAGTCATTACAGTTAGCAGGAGTATTTAATTTTTAGTTGGGATATTCTGAAGAGAAAATCTTCACCCTTTTTTTGGTTTTACTTTTTAAGTTAGCTCTGGTTTCCCCACAGAAGCTAGTTCAAGAGCAGTGGTAGCTGTTGCACTGGGTTGGCTTGTCTTTTGTGAATTTGCTGAGTGATACTTGAATGTGCTGCTTTGTCCCCTTTGATTTTTATTTTGATTAGCTTTTTCTTGGAGGAGCACAATAAACCTTTATAGTTACRAGCTCAAATACTGTGGCCTGCTCTATATTCACAACTGCTTTTTTGAACACACCAGCCTATAATGTTTGCAATAAAAGCCTGCATTGAGAGGTCTCTGTGTGCTTTAATTGCATCTGTTAAATAAAATACTTAGTAATGAAAGCACCACAGGGGAAAAGTGGTCCTTTCTGTAGAAGGCTCACTTGGTTTACATTTGCCAAGGAGAAGGGGAACGATGTGTGAATTGGAGGTTCTGGGCTCACCCTCACAATGCTCAGTGAGCTTTTCATTGGCTTATGTAGAACAGAGTATATTTTACTCTTGTAAGAGTATTCTTATAGTCTAGGTGACTGTCACCCACATTTAACACAAATGCAAGAGTGACCAAGTTCTTTTATGAAGAATCATATAACAAAGTTTGATGTCAAGTGGATTTTTAAAATTGCCTCTACATTCAGAGGCCAAGTGCAAACAATGCTGGAGTGGTTCTCAGGAGTAGCTTTGAACCTGACCCTGGCAAGCACAGAGACAGTCAGTTATGCTATAATATTATCTTCATTCTTGGAGAATATGTGATTATATTGTCTAATGATCCCACTTTATTCTGCATCTTGTAAAATAATGAGGTCTTGTTTCAGATGAGAAGGTAAATACTGGATCTACTTGGAATGTGTTTACAGCCTTCTGTTTGACTCCCGKAGTCTCATGCCTTTCTGTGACACTGTCTTTACTGTTTCCACCTCAGATTCCTTTCAATCCTGCTGCTTCTTTCTCTACTTTAGATCTCCACCCTTTTCTTTCCTGATGTGCCTCCTTTTCCCTATTGTTTTGGGCAGCAACTTCTACTGYTGGGTTCTAGGGTTGATCCCTCTCTTTCTTCCTTTCCATCTCAGGTGGGCTGGTGCAAATTTTCARGTGGAGTGGGGAGAAAATAATGCAATACTGGGGTAAAATCTTCAGCATACTGTACAAATATCAGTCTGCAATTTACACTCTGGATGAAGAATCACTGGAAATTCTGACATTGTGTCGTTTTTCTTGTAGATGTGCATGTTAGCAATAACTGTACATATTTCATGCATCTTGTTGCCTTTCAAAGTGTCATGTTGTGTTTAACTGCATTGATAAAAGTTCTGCATCAAATAAATTGCACAGATATTCTGGTCTGTTTGACAGCACAGCCAAGCCCTTCTGTTTAGTTCAGGTTTGGCTTCTTTATTTAAGGGAGATTGATGTACTAAGAACAATTTCCRAAGGCAAGAGCAGCAAATGCAAAACCAGCAACACAATTTTTAGACAGCAAAAACCACATGATGACATGACTGAGCAAATTCAGTGTGGAAGAGAAAAACGAGACTGGTGAAAAGTTGTAGTCCTATTAATATATTCCTGAATGTTATTAAGAGGTTAAAGATTAGTCCTTAAGGTCAGAATACAAAGTAGAGAGTTGTGCTACAACAAGAGGGAGTAAAAAGAGTAAGGCAAATGTTTTTACAGTGGAAGACTTAAGTAATGAAACAGGATGCAGACAAAAAATGTGTAATCAATGTCCATGGAAGAAGTCAGGCTTAAACTAGATCATGTCTTTTGAGGCAGTAACTGTATAATTTAATGGTGCTTCCTAGAAAGCAGATGAGAATCAGTAAAGCATGTTAAATTGCTATCAGCTCCTTCCTCCATCTTGTGTGATTCAGTGTATTTGATTTTAAAGGGAAATTGTKCTTCAAAATATGGAAACATATGACTCTGGCTTTCCTTTAAGAACTGGGCACCCAGCTCTAAAAGAGAAGAATATGTTCTTTAGCACATGGCTACCTCAGAACTTTATCAGTTCTCTCACTTTCTCGAGTCTAAACCCTTGTAGTAATAATATGGCTGTTTGTGTTTCTTCTGTTTAGGCTTGTAAATACTACAATTCCCACTGGCATGTTGTGAACTACAAATATGAGTCCTATTCAGAAGACTTTCGACATTTGCCACAGTAAGAATTCACATAAGTTCCCTTTTTTTTTATTATTTCTTTCCCTTTAGGCTTGTGTTATTTGCTAAGCTTTGTCCATATTTGCACTTTCCTTTGTCTTCTATGCTGTGCTTGTTTTACTGTATTTCTAGTGCCTTGCATTTTTAAAAAGGGGAAGCAAAGGTCCTTCAGAAAAGTTCAAGACTCTGCAGAATTCATTGGTATCAACAAACTCCATTAGTGCTGATTCAAATCCTTACGAGTGGATTCGTGTTCTCAAAGCACAGTTGATACAGGAGAGGTGGCTTTTCGTTTTCCTTAATAATGCATAAATGTCACTCACCTTTACTGGATTCATTCTCCTTTTAGTTACCCTATGGAGCAGAGAGTAGGATTTCAGTGCTTTATGGCTGTGTTGTACAGGAGAACTGGGTGCACTGATGGTACAAGGCTGTGGAGGTGTGTCAGGGTAAGGGGCATCTCTCCTGTGCTTGGAGGCACRTGAACATGAAAATCACTGTCAAAGTGCTGGGAGGAGCAGGAACAAGTTCCTTGACTTGAGTGGATASAAATGAAGAATCTGGTGCTCATTCCTACAGGCATGAGTTTCCACCCACACTCTCGTTTCTGGAAGGTTTGTGTTCTGCCCCTGAGGAAGGTTTTAGAGAGTAGTTACCAAAACCAACAAGTGCSAGAATGAGCTGTGTTATTGCCTCCTTTCCTGGAGTTTGAGTCATTAAAATYACAATACTGGATGAAAAAGGCTTTTACCTGCACATAAGGCAGGAATGAATGAGTGCCCAAAGCTTGGGTTGGATGGAAACTAGTACTCACTTCATTGCTTCAGGAACTGATAGAACTCATAAAACTGAGTCTTTTAGGTGCTGTGTTCAAAGGGTTTGCACTGCAAACTTTCCTTTAGGACCTGCATTTGCTCCTGTAGTTGGGATTTTTATGAACACCACGCATGCTAGCACAAAAAGCCATTAAGAGCAGTTTTGCTAATCAGAGATTGTAAACACACCCTTTCTTAAGTACCCAGCCTGCTGATTGCTTTAGAAAATTAATGCATTTAGTGCTCAAGAAAAATGGCTGTAGCACAGCCGTGTTCCATTTAACCTTAAATGTCTTCACTCTTATGAAATATGCATTGGACAGATGTGGGTGCATTACTATGCACAAAAGTACRTTTTAGCTGATTACATACATCCTCTTCTGCAAAGGATATTTTAGTGTGSTGCTTAATGGGATTTGCTTTCATGGGTTCATGCTCCAGGGGTACCAGAGTGTCTTGCATCTTACTTTTTCCCCTCTCCTAACACGTCCATTGTTCTGAGGATTGTACTGACACGAGATCTTGTGCCTTGTATCTCTCAGGATCTCTTAGGGAAGGTTTGGATGCCACACTTGTTGATGTTTCAGACACAAGGTTATAGCATGATTTGTCTGCATTTTGTTTGCTGGAAACTGCCATGGCTTCTGAGCTTTAACATGTCTTTAACAGATCTGGCTTAAGAGCTGCCTCATTTCATATTGTTTCCAGCCTCTTCAACCTTGATTTGCATTAAGTTTGGTGTTTTAGACTAAATCTYCTCAAGAAAAATAAAGAGGCTTGATATGTCCTGGTTTTTATACTGTATCTCCCTGTTGACAGCTCTGGATGCCCACTTTTTATTTGTTTGATTTGAAGAAACCTGCTGTCATACTTCCAGAAATCTGAGCATATTCTTGTATCAATCCCTTTATAGGAAATCATTGTATTGGCAAACACTGGATGAGTATTAAGGGTTTAGTTTTGCATTGTGGGAAAGAAATATCATTTACAATAGCAGATCTAACTGTGGCTGAAGTAATTCCATTCACTGAGGGTGTGCTGAATTCCCTGTGGGCTTGTAGAAASAAGCATATTGGGACTCAGCAGCTTTCAGCAGTGCTGCAGGGCTTCATGCTTGGGTGTGCTTCAGGCCATGCTGTGCTGGGTCACACAGACATACAACACCTCAAGTAATGCCTGCATGCTTTTGCAGATTTKTGTCAGTTACTCTTTCTGAATGCTGCCCCTTTCTGGTTGGAAAGCAGTTGCTGTGTGGTGCTGAGCACCCAGGGCAGGCAGTGTGCACTCAGCATGGCCACTGCAGTGCTGCTGCAGCACCAGGGCAGAGCTCAGCATCAAGTGCATGACAGGATCAGAATATTTAGCAATTGCCTTGGTTTTTCTCTGAGTGTGTTCCTCCTTGGAGGTTTTTCTCAGCTYTTTCTAACCCCTTAAACTTCTCTCTGTCAGCTCTCACTACCTCTTTTACACCATGTTTTGTGTGTTGTGCTAGTGTGTCCTTGCTCCTTGGGAAAGAGGATGGGTGGGAAAAGATGAAGGGCTGCTTAGTGTGTGCTGTGCTGGCTGTGTGGGAACAGAATGAGGCATTTTTGCTGCTGTTTATAGGAAACCTGGAACACTTGGTAGATATTTAAGTCTGGTGACTCTTTTTTGTAAAAGGTGGGATTTTTGGTTTGGAGTTCTTTCAGGTGGGAGTGTTTGTGTAAGAATTTTTAACAGCTGCCCTTGGTTGCATTGGAAAACCTGCAGTGGCTTTCCATCACACGTACTCTGCCCATTAAAGCTTTACAGATGTCAAAAATGCCAGGAGATTGTAAATGTTCCTTTTCTTCAAAACATTGATCAGTTGTTTGCAGTAAATAAACTGCAAAACTGGAACAAACCAAAGAGGGARTGAAACACTCTTGTGTTCTCTGTGCACTTCTGATGGCATGGKCACATCATGGGAACACTGGCTTTGAAATGGGGAAAATGAAGAGGAGATAGGCATTGCTCATTACTCTAATCTTCCTTATCTGTAACTTATGTATGAATGAATAAAAAAAATAAAAGGGTCAAAGCTATATATATATTTTTTTTAATTCTGGAAAAGTCAGTCATCCCAATAAATAATAGCTTTTAGCATGAAAACTTTTTTAGGTTTTCATATCATAAATAAAGGCTTTCATGATRATATTTGTAATCCTAAGGAATTTAAAAACAGTACTGGAATTTTTCAGGGCACTGAAAAATCTATTTTTTCCCATTTAAAAATASCCTTGGATTTTTATTGTGCATATTTGGCTGTTACTTGCTGTTTAACTCTGCAGCAAGAGAAGTACTCTGGGCCTAAGTACAGTTATTTATGTGGTTAAAATTAGGCAAATGAATAAGTGCTTTGCTTTTTCATATTCAGTTGTGGGTTTGAGTATAAAGAACTCAAATGGCATCACATCTGTGTATTTTGAAAAATTGCTTGAAGGCTATATGCTTGTGCACATAATATTGAATAGAAAAAAAATCTTGAAATCATGAAGTGATGTAGAACCTTTAAGATTAAAGTTCTAATGTTCTTGGTTAAGAAATCTATTGAAGAGTKCAGTCTCCTTCCTTTGACAGCCTTGTGTGGGATATCTCTTCGGAAATTGTTTTGGGTTTGTTGCCCATTGTGGTGGAAGAGCAGCAAGAATTGGTATTTTATCATTTGTATAGAACTGTTACAGCTTCAGAGTCTTGGGGGGAAAAAATGCATGTGGCTTAGGACAAAAGTATTTTTAAAAGTGTAGTGATTTCAAAGGAGATCAAAGCAAAAGGTGTAGTGACATTGCCATGGGGGCTCAGTATGGCTGCCTCCCTGAAATAGCAGGTACATGATTTTTTAATAAATCGATACATTTTTTCTCCCCTCCCAGAAGTGAATGTAGACCAGAGAAGCTGCCATCACATTCCTTTGAAATCGATCATGAAGATGTGGATAAGGATGAAGTATGTATTCTGGTCTTGGCATGGGTTGGTTTTTTTCTTCTGGGGAAGTTATTTATTGMTTTAATATGAAATAAAGAACGATAATGGAGGTTCATTATCTCCTAYAAAATAGTTCATATTTTAAATAGCTCTGAAATTAGTGGAACAGCTTTGTCTCATGTCATCCTGTGTATGGGAGGGCTATTAATGTCTTATTTTAAAAGGAATGAAAGGGTGATTATTTGTTACCWAGCAGATATTCACACATTAACAGTTTTTGTCTTGGAATTCAGCAAACAAGTGTAYGCAATTCTAACCTTGTCTTCCACATAGGACACAACATCCCACTCATCTTCTAAAGGTGGTGGTGGAGGAGGAGGAGGAGGATTAGCAGCAGGAGTTTACAAGTCTGGATGGCTTTATAAAGGGAATTTCAACAGCACTGTAAACAATAGCATTACTGTTCGGGTAAGGAAACAACATTATTCTTTCTCTATTCCRTTTGGATTTATTTTCCCCACTTTTGTGCCATTGCCACGTAGCTGTTTATATCTCAGCTTTGAGTCCATTGCTTTAAATGATAAAAAATGATAAAAACAAATATTCCATTTGTCTGCAAAATAGTGATTGAAATGCAGTCAGGAGCTACCTGTTATTTAAACCCTGTGAATAAAGTATCAGTGAAAATAGTTTGCAGTGCAGCAATTTTCATGCTTCTTCTTTCCCACCCCTTCAGTCATTCAAAAAGCGCTACTTCCAGCTGACACAGCTGTCGGATAGCTCGTACATTATGAACTTTTATAAAGATGAAAAAATATCCAAGGAGCCAAAGGGATGCATTTTTTTGGATTCCTGTACGGGAGTCGTACAGGTAAGTTCCAGTTTATTTCATTGCAGTGCTTTGGGTGTRGGATGCATTTAAAAAGGCAAGTGGAAGAACACGTTCATTAAGGGAATAATGGTGTCATTAGCAGTTTCAGGCAATGAAGGCACCAATGGCTTTGCTCTTTCATTTGGTGCAGATGCTCAGACTGACAAGTTACAAAAACCACAGGTGAATTGTGGTAGCAGACCATGCACACACTCTTTGTCCATGGCAAGCATGAGAAAAAAATATTGAGGAATGTTTGGGAGGGGTTTCRCTGAAATTATTTTCTGAGATGTCAGATTTTACCTCATGGTTACTAAGAGCATGCTTGCTTCTGGGGTAAAGAGATCCAGGTTATAAATCATTGCCTGTTGGGCAAGTGTGAAATTAATCTTGTATCCTGAGCCTCCTTGAARGTCATCACTTTTGGAGATGATAGAGAGTCTTAATGGCATCAGAACAGAACCTTATTGTTCGTTTACCAGAAAAGTCTAAATGTCTTTTTTTTCTTATTGTTACTCTTAGACTGTGTTCTTAGCTTTTTTTCCTCCCATCTTGTTCTTCCTTTCCTCTCATTCTAATAACCCATTTCTCTTTTTTCTTTTGTTTCATTCCAAACAAGATGTTACCTTGAATGGAATGTGACTGTTGACTGATCTAACCCAGTGTGTCCCTGAATAAGGAAATGCCATGTATTTAATCCATACTTTACTATTTAACCAGTAAAGATTGGTAACAGTGTTAAGCAGGCTGATTTGAGGATTGCTTTGAAAGAAACGTTTCAGGTAACACAAGGGAAGAACCCTGATAAACAAGAGGTTTTCTTGGTTGTGATGTCCCTCCTTTACCTCTAAACCCCTTTGGAGCAAGAAAAATGATCAGCTCCCAATGATTCACCCTGGGAACAAGTTTCTTCTGACAGTCCCGAGCTATGTGAGCAATTATTATCCCAGTGCTGTTCAGAAGGGTGTTCCTTCAGACAGGGGTAGAAGAGGATGGAGATAAGTGTGTAGGACAGTGATGTTTGCCAGTGTCAATCCATTGGCTTCAGAGACTCTCACAGTTTGGAAGTGCAGCAGAAGCCATGGAGTAGAGTCTTACAGAGAAATCCTGGTTAGAAATTGCTGCTTGCTCCTGCCTGCTGGCAGCAAGGGCTTTCTTGTAAGCTGGGTCTCCACCAGAGCTCCAGTCCAGCCCTGTAGGGTGTTGCTTTTATATATTTAATGCTACCCCAGAGGGTGCCATTTCTGCTGTGTTGTTTCTCATGGCACTCCAGGATAGCAGAAATGTCTTCACTGCAAGATTTCTGCCCTTTTTGACTAGCTTCTGACAAAAAAATCTCAATAAACCTTTGAAATCCTCCTCCCCCTAAGCCTTTGACAGAGCTTTCTAAATCTGCAGTGTTCCTCCAGATTGTCCCACACTAGTTGAATGGTGGGTTCTCCTGTTGCCTGCCCCCAGATACAAGTTTCTGTGATAGTTTTTGATGGATATTTAGTATGGGACTCACAAATTTAAGCTGYCTTCCCTAGCAAGAAGTTAGAATCTTAGCCAAGGGTGTACTAGGGTGAATACCATCAGCTGTCAGTCTGTGATGGACTTGGAATCATAGGGCTGAAAAACAAAACCTGGCTTAGAGCTGCAGTAAACAGGCTGACCAGAGAATGTGGAGGAAGAGTTGGGTAAAACTGAAGTTTTAGTGAAAAAATGTGATACGTACATTTTGATTTAATGAGTGTTAATACCACTATAAATTCTTTAAATCTCTATGAATGACTTGGAGCTCCTGTTTGATTGAGATAGAATATCAAAATTGTAGTAAATATCCCAGAGAAATCATCTCCAGATAAAATACAAAATGCTTCCAAAACAATTCTGTTAGTTTGGAAGAATGACCCTGCAGGCATTAAACTCAGCCTGATGTTTCATTTATAGCCCATTTGTAGTCTCTTTTTTGAATCTTGTATCATTTCTTTCTGGAAGAAATTTTTGGACTTGAAATTAAGTGTTGAAGATTAGAAGTCAAGGTCCATACAATATATGGAAGGGTTTTTATGGAGGAGCAATGGGAGAAATGGTACTTTGGGTTGTTTTCCTGTTAACTGATCAGGAAGGTAAAATAGTTGGCCTTAGATTTGAAACCAGGGCTTTGCTGTAGATCTCATCTGCTTGCCAGAAGTCTGAAGGGCAGATGGAAAAGTGGATATTGAAGTTTTCCTGCCCTGCCTGATGTTTTTAAGGTTCAGCATACAAGATGTATTGCTTTATTAGATAATGTCTGCTGGTCTTTCAGTACCTGATTTAAAGATCTTGGCCATGTCTATAAGGGAAAGTACATAATATAGACAATAAATGCATTCATCTTGTGTTTCAGTACCTGATTTAAAGATCTTGGCCATGGCATAAGGGGAAAGATATAAAATAGAAAAGAAATCCATTAATTTTAAATGCTTTTGTCTTCTCTGAAGTAAAATTGAAACACAGCATTCTTCTTTTAAGWTTGTGCATAAACTGGTGTGCATAATCCACTTTACAAGTAAACTGGCTTTAAAAGTTTTAAATGGCCACTGCCTAMGATTTTTGGCATAGTTTTGTTCAACTTCTAGCTGTTAGTCAAGCCCCTGTATAATTTTATATGTAACAGTGTTAGTGACATTTTAGTCCTTGTTTTACATTAGTTTGAATGTATGATTGGRGGAAAGGAGTGATTTCAGCATCAGGATAAATACTGAACACCCAAGAACCAATTGCTACAAAACCCAAGCCTATTCTTACTCTGCATTTGATGAACTAAAATTTATAACCCTGGAAGAATAATCACCTCCATAAAGGACTTGAGAGGAAAATTATTTCCTAGCAAGAGAATTTTCAGTAGCAGAACTAAAAAATAGCACACATGCACACATATACACACAGACAGTCCCAAATCAGTTTGAAAAGCCAAGATTTGTCTGACCCTGTTGACCCAAAGTAGCTACAGAAGAAGTAGTTCAGTCTTAAGTGATTCCTGATCTGGGTCATGACATGTAATACAAGAACTGGAGCAAGTGATTAGCAACAGATTGGGTAGGAATCTTCTAAATCATCTCTGCTGCTGGAAAAAAATGTTCATGGAACTTGCTTCTCAGTGTCCTGGGTTCTCATCCTCTCTGCTAATCAGTATCACATTTTACCTCTGCTCCTCTTAAATAGAAGTATTGCTATCATCTCACCATCTGGCTCAGAAACCTCTTAGGAACTTGTTCATATAGAAATGTGCAGAAAAATACTTACAATGTTCAGAGCTACAGTAGACCACTGTGATGTTATTTGAGACTGTTAAGGAAGAAAAAATGGAGTGAAATTACCAGTTATGGGATGGATGATTTTTTGTTAGGTTTTAGGTTATTTTTTTCATTTATCAGCATCACTCCAAGGTTAAATCTGTCAACAAAGTGATGGCAATCTTCTGGAATATTGAAATCAAAATGGTGGCACTGATGTCCATCATCAGGCAGCTTTAAAAGCTCAGTGAAACAATAGGGGATAGAATGCATTACTGTTCTTTCAGTTATAAGCAAGGAGGAGAGAAAATTGATGCAACTGCTTCCTTAAGACTAACAGATATGTGTCTCACTGATTGAGTAAATTTAAGAAATGAAGCACATTATGTTAGATCCCATCACTTTGATTAATTTTATTGAGCTGTTTCAGTAGCTAAGTACCTGGTAATTCTTTTGACAGAAATTGATAGACTGATCATCTCCTGCAGGTAAAATCTGGTGACAGAGAGCAGCTCTCAGAACTCAATCTATTCCCAATTTGTTATTTTGTG
The DNA here is from genome assembly GCA_902810485.1 of Alauda arvensis. Classification (NCBI taxonomy): domain Eukaryota; kingdom Metazoa; phylum Chordata; class Aves; order Passeriformes; family Alaudidae; genus Alauda; species Alauda arvensis. The sequence goes on from CADDXX010000041.1 coordinate 1,844,259, forward strand.
CTTGAAAATGATAGCATTGCAATGACTGACCAGCACTATACCTCACCTTTGCCTTTTGGGAAAAATTGTTGAAATCCCCTAAGTTGTTTTTAAAATCCTTCTAAGACAAAAGAAGATGTGGGAAGTACCCATTGTAATAGTTACTGTGCAGGAATTTGTCCTGTTGCAATCTTCTGGAAAATTCTGTTCCCGCTCTCCCCCAAGTATTTTTATGACTTAGCAATACTTTGATTTATCTTCTTGGGTGTCTGGTATGCTGCTAAAATGTAAGAGGCTTGTTTTTTCAGAGCTGGTCTCTCCAGACCACTCCAACTCATGTAGCAATGCTGCACTTTGTGACCAGAGGTCTTTTACTGTTCCACATGGGAGRCATTCCCTTCTGAACTATTGTCCATCTTAGATTTCTGTGGCTAAATATAGGACATATGTTTGGCCACAGAAGCTCCTAAATGCACAAATTGACAGAAATTTGTGTTGATATCACACTGTTTGAATTTTCTTTAAAGCCACTGAAGTTTGCTCAAATGACATTTTTAAGGCGTGGCCATACACAAGTCCATCTTATGGATGTGTTTTTCAGTACCTTTAGGTATTAGTCCTAGTATTTATTTTTATTTTCCTTTTGTTCCAACAGAATAACAGGCTTAGGAAACATGCCTTTGAGCTGAAAATGAATGACCTCACATACTTCGTGCTGGCAGCTGAAAATGAGCAGGATATGGATGACTGGATTTCTACGCTCAACAAAATCCTGCAAATAAATCCAGAGGGAACCCTTCAGGAGAGGAAGAGTGCAGATCTCACTGATCTGAGACTTGGTAAGAGTGAAAAATCTCTTGTATTACTGGGGGGTTTTTAAACAAAGTGAAAAAASTGGAATATTCATATCAGTATTTAATCATTTTAACTGCCTGAGTCYGTAATGGATTCTGTACCTATTGATTTCTGACAAAGCAGCACCAGTCCTGGCAATCCCTGCACAATGTCAGCTAACTCCCCTCAGATCATTTTCAAATGGCTGGAGGGGAGGTAAAACTGTTCCCACAAAGTCAGCAGGAGCAATGTGGCTCCACTTTGCATATGCAGCTCTTTTTTAAATTTAGTCCTCTCTGTCAGTGATCTTGCTGGTACTTTGTGTTTTACTGTCCTGGAACTCTGAAGGTTTAAATAAGTTTTGTGCTGGAGAGTGGTTTGATCAGTACTTTTTCCAACATTTTGCTTTCTTTAAAAATCTGAGCTAATAATTAAAAAAACACAAAACTAATAGCTGTGGTATATGGCTCTTTCTCTGAAAGCTTATTGACTTTTACTTCTTGCTTTTTTGAGCTTGCATATTATGCTYTCACTGTGGAAGAAAGAATTGGATGCCCTGTTATACTGCAGTTCTTAATGTGGCAGTAACTCATTCCTCCACATAATAAATCCACATACAGTTTGGATGAACTCCAGCTGAAATTCTAATGCTGAAAAGACTCGAAACCTTAATACAGATGTAAAATGCATGTGCTCTGAACTGAGTCAAAGCTTTGAATCCACATRCATCTGAATATTAGGCATGTTCAGAGCTAATTGAACTCTTTATCCTGATGTTTATAATAAGTTCTAATTCTTGAAGGACACAATACTGTTCAWATAGGCAAAGATGTTTTTAGAACTTGGAAGGATGAGAGATTTGCACTTCAGAATCAGAGGTGTACTTTTGAAGATCCCACCCRTAAGGGATATTAATGAAACAGGAAGAAATGTGTGCACAAAAGGTCAAAAACACAGGCTGACAGAAAACAGAAGTCTCTACTGGTAAAACAGCTGATAACAAACAACAGGAATGTGCTATAGAGTTAACTTGTCAAAAGACATGAGGCTTTCTTGGCAAGAAGAGCCCTAAGTGACTGTAATGACTTCTGTCACATGGAGCTGAATTACCCCAYGAGAGCAGAGCACTCCCTGGTGAGCTGGGTAATGCTCAGGGCTTGTGCTGAGTGCTGTTCTCTGGGGTCACAGGTTTGCAGCTCATGCAGTCCTGACTGCATCCCTCCCTTTCCCAAKGAGTGGGGAAGGTCCTGCTGCCTCACTGASAACTCCATTTACTGGGAATCCAAAMATCTTTWGGTTGMCATAAACCCTTGRTGTTGCATCAGAAAGGACTGAGACAAAAAGGTGTCTTTGTCATGGGCATGAATATTTGTCTTGGGTGAATGTGTTGGGTGTTTCACTGAGTAGCCAGGCCTGCTGTTTGGAAGCTTAAATATAGACTAAGATACAGTGAGCAGCAGTGAGAGATGAGGCTGAGGAGGACAGAGGTTTGCATGAGCATCTCTTCTGTTTGGAGAGATGATGAGTCTGAAGGGAATAAAAAGGAATAACATGGAAATAAGAGTTTTTATCTTTTAAACCCTGTAATAGTGAGAATAACAAAACCATTTTGTGGGTTTTTCYTTCTCTTCAAGACCCTGCAGAAGTTTTGGTGAATTCTGATTGCTCTCAAGAGGAGGCAGATTCTTCAGAGAACACCTTGCACCCAGACTTCGCCAAAGTAATGGATGTTATGTTTTTTTTTTACACATCTGTAGAAGGAACATCCTAGGTGAAAAAGGCCAGCCAATATCTGATCATTAATATTCTGAAAGGTTGAAAAATATACCACAGTCTTTGTTAGACACAAGTGACAGGAATAATCTTTCTGAACAACTCATCCTTTTGTTTAAGTGAGGAAATTTCCACCTGATTTGATTTAGATCTGTGAAGTCAGTACAGATCCAGTCTCCTCACTTATGTATGAAATGTTTGCTGATCTGAACTTTATGTCAGTAGAATTTGGCCCTTGGAGAGCCAAGCTCTCCTGTGTGACTGGCAAGGAAGTGAGCTCTGAAGTGCTCATTGCCTTCTGCAACTTCATTGAAAGATACTTGTGCTACCAGGGGAGGCATTTTGTCCTCTGGAGCTCATAAACTGCTYCATGTGGATGAGATAATTGTATATGGTGCTAAGAAGCTTTTTAATGAAAAGCTAGATTGGAAAAGCTTCACTGCTTTCTCTTAAATGAATGTACAATCTGTTGGTAGCCTTCTGCCAGTGAGCTGCTGTAGATGCTGTCTGCCTGCAGAGCCCAGTGCTGTTTGAGGATGTTACACAGATAGGAACTGAAGCTGTCTATGCAGTTGAGGACAGAATCTTACTCTGGGTCATATTCATATTTGTGAAGTGGTCACCTAGAATGTGAAAAAGCAAAATAAATCAAATCACCAAAATAAAACAAAATAAAATGAAAACAAAACAGCCAAGCAAACAAAATGTATCTGAGTTYATGTATTAAGGGCAGCAGAAGTGCCTGATTATCTTGTCTGTGSATAGATTGTTTCTAATGGTTTAGTTGAGGCAGATATCTCAGAGGTACCTTACAGGTATCTAAAAGACCAGTGGTGCCTTCAAGGCTATAGGAGGTGGTCAGCTTGTTTTGTGATGCTTTTTTCCCCTTTATATGGATAATTCCTGTTTCCCCAGCCTGGCCCTGCAGGCCTGGCTGCAGCACTGTTCTGTGGCCTTTCCCTAGTCCATGGCAGATAAACATCCTGATCCCATCTCTATCCAAACCAGCCTACCAGAGCCACGTCAGGACCTGCCTCTGCAGGTCAGGCCATGGGCAGTGCATGTGAGGAAGTGAACACAGAGCTCTTGGTCTTGCTGGGCTGCTGCTGCTTGTACTTAATGTGTACTGGCAATATCATCATGTTGTGGGAGATATGAGACACTGAATGGAACCTGGACAAGAGAAAATCCTGGGCTGTGTCAGCTAAGGGTTGTATTCAGTCCCAGGCAGCCAGAAAAGATGGACACTTTTAATTTTTCAGAGATTAAAACATTTTTAAAAAAGTTAGAGGAAATGGAAGTGCAAARAAAGACTGAACAATTGAAATATCCCAAGGGATCTTTAAGGGGAATGGAATGTGTAGGGCTTTACTTTACATATTGGATAAATGAGCTTAACTAGTGAGGAAAAAAGTTTTTGCAGTTAGAAATAAGGATAAGSTTTTAGAAGATAGGGTAGGAAAGCACCAGGTGGCTTCAGAAGRAGAAGTTGGTTTTATCAGACAGCTTGCTATTAGTAAAGCATGTGTCTGCCAGAAAGGAAATGGGTATGTCTGAGCCTCCCTGTGGCAGAGGGTGGGTGGGAGAGGACTGCCAGCCTTTCCTTTGGGTGACACTGCAGTCACTGTGTCTGCTCAGTGAGGCTGAGTGGCATTTGCTGCTCCCCTTTCTGCCCTCCCCTGGCAYAGCTGTTTTTCTCTGGGGCTGGTTTGTTGGGGTTTATTTCCCTCAGCTTGGGAATCTCTAAACTCATTTTGGTGCAGAGATCTGACATCTTCCTCARTGTACAGCATATGTGAACATACAAAAACTTGAATTACTTAATTGATCTATTTTGGGATTCCTTAGAAGTATGTCCTGGCCTGGAAATCCCTGCTTCACAAGCAAAGAGTGCTAGGGGATAACTGCTGCAGAAGTGGGAAATGTTGCCRTGAGTGAAACATTGATCACTCATTTAGAAGTCTGACAACTCTATGGATTTCTCTTCTTGTGCAGAAAACTAATTTATTATCTGTCACCACAGTACATCACAGAAACAGAAGAATCAGTGAAAGCCTCTCGAAATACAGAGCGACTGAACCTGTTCTCTTTGGATCCTGACATAGCAGTAAGCAATGTTTAATTGCTTTTTTTTTAATTCTTAGAAGTTTTAAAATACAGGTGACATGAGCTAACTGGGTTAGCTGAGCCAGCAGAGTGGGTTACACTTCAGCAAGCAACTGGGTATAGGCAAGGCTGCAGCAGTGAAGAGGGAGGGGAGCTCTCTGCAGTGCACAGAGATTTTGTACAGACTCCWCACTCTGCAGAGTGGTTGAGGATGGCAGTGACCTCTGGAGGTCATCCAGTCCAGCTGAGCTGAGCTAAGCTCTGAATTAGTTTAAAACAAGCATTAAAGCACAGCTTAACATTTAACATCAGGATTCAAAGAAAGTCATTTCTTGCACTGAATGTGATTTAAATGGAAATTTAGTTAAAAAGAAGGCTTGAGTAACATTGTGATCAGTGTATATTTAAACTTGAACCTGATGTCAATTAACCATAAGACCTTTATTTAAAGTATTAAGCAAATTGAAATAGTGATGTTGTATGTAAGTAATGGGAAAAGAGGGAAATGCCTGGAATCTCATTGTAAAATGTGCTCTTAATAGTCTGAAAATGTGAGGGTTTTTAATCTATATGAGGAAATTAAAAGCTAAAGCTTTAGAAACAGTAAACAAGAAAAAAGTCTGTTCTAAAATTATGGGAAACCTAATTTGAATCCCTAATTCTGCCTCWGACATTATATATGTCCTCAGGCAGTCTTTTTGGTTTGCTTCCTAATCTATAAATTAGGAATAACACTCAYTTACTATAGTAATATGAAGATACCAACAGTAACTTTTGAGGTTTTCAGGTGTTTCAGTGGTTGCAAAGACTTTTAAAAAGCTTACTTAGTTTTGGAATATGATACTTTTTCCTATGTATAACAAATTGCCCTACTTATTTCAGGCATTGAATCCTCAGAAAAAAGAGTTTCCAGGGACAAACTCAGTGATAAAGCCATTTGAAGAAAAGCCTGCAAAGAGGATTCTGATTACCTGCAAATCCCTCAGTTTGAATCTCCAGGCCTGTGTTACTGAAAATGAGAATGATCCCTTAACTAACGTAAGCTTTTATTTCTCTGTGATTTTWTTTTTTGTTTGTTGGTTGGGGTTGTTTTTTTCCTTCATACATGTGTTAGTTTGGAAAGAGAAGTGAAAGAAAAGCTGTTATCACCCATGCTTACTGCTCCCTTTGGAGTGAATAACAAAACTGATTAACTTTTCAGTAGATATTTTGAAGCTGATTTACGTTGAAAATTTTACTTACAGTTCAGTAGAGGATTAAAAAATCTCTCAAACCTTGAGAATTCTTAACAATTGCTATAAGAAGAAGTTTAAACTGCCAAGACCAGTGTAGGGAGGCAATGGAGTTGCTGGTGAACTGGAGGGTTTTTGTTGTTTTTCAGGGAGAGACGAGGAACCAAGCAGATAAAGTTACAGAAGAGAATGCAAAATAGAAAGGACAGGATGTTTTACCTAGTGGAAAAATCCAGCTAAAACCAGGACAAAATGGAAAATTTTGCTTATTCTCACTGTAAAAAAAAGRGCCAGGAGAATTGAGATGTAGATGTCAGTCTATAGCTTTTAGTTAGTTCTCCTCTGAAGCAGGAAAGTTAGGAGACATCAGTGTCCCAGCAACTCCACTTTCATATATTACATATGAGGCATTGATTTTGTTAGTTRATTTGTTTGTTTTTCATTTGAAGATGACCTCTACAGTGAGTGCAAATTCAGCATGATGTAATCAATATCTTTTTTTGGCAGGCTGGAGTAACTGCTTAAATAAAGTCATGATAACTGCACCAAGGGCATACAATATTCACTGCAGAGGCTGAAAAAGCAAAGGGCATTGTACCTGCTATGCACTGCTCTTTATYTCCACAGTTTTAAGGTTCTGATTTCTGGMYAGCTCAGGTGGTGTTGTTCTGAGGYTGATTTATTCCATSAGAACTATGGATGCTCTTTGGAGGTTACTTTCAGTCACAGGGCTGAATTCCCTGGTGTTCTGCCATAGGATAAGTGGGCACTGCCAGAGTGGTTTGAATGCTCYTGGTTTCCCAGCAAAATGGAACATGTGTTTCCCACAGAATAATACACCCACGCTTTTGTGTTTGTACCAGTAAACATTTTCCATCCCCTCACATTTGTCATCTTTGTGTTGCATTTCTGACGAGCCCTGGAAAGCCCACACTCGCTCTTCCCTCTTTTATAATGACTCTCAATCTACATTTTGAAATTCCTGCAGTGTGTTTTCTGGGRCTCTATTCATTTACTCTGATAATTAGTTATCTATTTGCTTTTGATTGTGTGAGTTTCTAAGCTGTCAATTCCTTTTCTGGCACCCTGTTAACAAGCTTTCTTTAAAACCCCTAAAATCACATGGTTGGAAACTGATCTGGGGAGCGTGTGAACATGTGTTTTTAATGTATCTCATAATTTGTAAATAATATTTATTTACTTTCTTTTTTTTCTAGTTGCAGAAGCCCATTAGAAGATAGACTTTACCCCCATCCTCACAGTTTTCAGTGTATTYCTGGCTTTTTCTCCAGGTGGAGCCTTTCTTTGTGAGCGTGGCGCTGTATGACGTCAGGGATGGCAGGAAGATCTCTGCTGATTTTCATGTGGATTTGAACCACACTCTGGTTAGACAGATGATTKCAGGTGCCTCGAGTCCATTAGAAAATGGTACAGTTGAAAATACTGACTCAAATGAAATGGAAGAGCCACAGGTCAAAGGGTTCCCAGAAGAGTGGCTGAGATACCCYAAACAGGTATTCCACATGTGCTTGCATGGCTGAGTGACTGGTGTGACTTAGTTCAGTTCTGTAGTATTCTTGTACATTGGAGAACTTTTGCGTGCTGTGTTCCTGTTTTCAAGAAAATTCACTTTTGTGTGTCAGTTGTATTAGAGCCACCTGCATTCTGAGCTCCCTGTGAAAACCATTTATAATCACAACTGATACAAGTTGACTTCATTCAGCACTAACACAAWGATTTTCTTTTCCATCTGGGTGTGTTGAATAAGTAGAGATAATAATYGTTAATCCTTCCTGGATTTGGTTTGTTACTTTTTCCAGCAACAGAGAGCACTGGCAGTATTTCCCTTCTCCAGTATTGCTGCATACTTTTGAACTGTTCTCCCATTTATCCACAGGCTCTTTTCTCCATAAGTAATCCTCACTCTGAGATTGTACTGGTGGCAAAAATAGAGAAGGTGCTTACAGGAAACATTGCCAGCAGTGCCGAGCCTTACATTAAGAATCCTGATTCCTTCAAGGTAATGTAAAAGGAGCATCCTTTGCTGCTCTGTAAGCTCCAGCCTGCTGGGAGCTGCAGGCATTGCAAATCATGCTGACAAATCTCAGCATTCTGTGGTTGCTGAGCAGGACAAGCTCTATGAGCCCCATGCTTCAGAAGGCAAATATCCAAGTGCCATTCATCCAAGTGGATGAATGAAGCTCCATTTTGTCTGCAGCTTGCAAATCCATCTGTGCTGCATTCCTGTGCTGGTTTTGCCTCTTTCAGAAGCATTTTGGAAGTTATGAGCTTCAGAGCTTTGTACAAAGGAGCAAAGYCAGGGTAGGCACCTCTGTGTCTCTGAGAGCAGGCACTGCACCTGCRCTGGGTAATTACAGAAAACTGGAATAGCAGCTTTAATGCAGTTCTGAATAAAAGAATGGTGACAAGGTTTAATTTGTCAGCAGCTTGTGATGTCTCTCCTGTCCACCCCAGAACTTTTGTTATGGACAGTGTCAGGCCAAATTATTGTAGGGACACTGTCAYCTCTTCAGCTGGRATGTACTTYGTGCAGCATTTAAGRTGTTAGAATGATACTGATGAAATAATTCACATTTCCTKTTTTGCAGTGTGCACAGAAAGTGTTAAAATCCAACAAACAGTTCTGCAGCAAGCTGGGGAGATACCGGATGCCATTTGCTTGGTCAGTGAGGTATGTATTTATTCTTTTCATGATTTTTGTAAGCATCTTATAGCTTATTCCCTTGGACTTCTATSCTTTTATTCTTTTCCACTTTTTCTGCCTGAAGCTAAGCAAAGCTTTCTCTCTRGTCCAGGACCCCAGAATAGCCTGCAGGCTTTTTGTTTCATTGCCCTATTTTTCTCACAGCTAAACGTCAGTTACTTGCCCATTAAATGTTACTGTGGTGGAGTCTTTCCTTCAGGTAAGTCGTGAAGTTGCCAGGGAGCAGCCAAGGTAGCTGACAGAATATCAATTTGTCATGAGCYCCACCATTCATTGGGCACTAAAAATTACTGAAGAGATTTCAAAGTCACAGTTCTCATAAGAACTTCCTGCAAAGATAATTGTGCTCTGAAACAGAGTTGCAGTGGCCACCTAGAAAGCAGATGCACTTGATGCCTGTTCTTGAGGCTCTGTTCTTGTTTTGATGCCTGTCAAGTTTTAAGAAAAATCTAACCAAGGACTTGAAATGCTTTGGGGTTCATATAGAGGGATTACAATTCAGGTACTCTTGCATTTTTTGTGGTTAGTAGGTGATGGAGAACTGTTTTCTCATTTGTCAGGTCAGCTGGGTTTTATTGCAGGTCAGTGCAGTGGCAGTAAGGGATTGTTACTCTTTCTCTCTCTTCTCCTGTATAATTTTTTGCTGGTCTCACCTCATCACTGAGGCACCCCTGTGCCTTTTGATCCTCTTTTACCAAATATGGCTTTTTTTTTTTTTCTGTTTGTTCTCTCTTCAAGTTTTGATGTAATTCCTTCCTCTGTCCTCTCCCTTTCTTCTTTCTCAGTCCTGTGTAATTTCTTCAACTTCCTGCTGCCCTGGGATGAGAGAGCTTGCTGACAGACACCCTCCTGTGTGTCCCTGTGACAGCTCTTCCTTCTTTCTGCCCTGCATAGAGCAGGGAATATAAATTTTCATATTCCCTATTAAAAGGAAAGCTGTCAATTGCCAAGTGAAAACATTCCTCCTCTTCTGTGGCTTCTGTTCTCACAGTAGCAGGCTAGGTGGAGAGCTGCCTGAAGCTCTCAGTAGGGAGAAAGGAAGAGCAAGTGCTGGCTGAAAAAGTTGTGTTGTTGTGGTTATGAGAGGGAGCTCCATGTGTATGATTCTGTGTGGAGCATGGAGCACCAGGAGGGAACAGTTTCCCATGACACCTGCAGAGGARAAACTTCTGATTTTAGAATATGGTGCTTAGATGGCAAAGAAAACAGGCAGTGAGGTATGGCCATTTGAAAGGTTCATTTATATTTTATTTGCATACTTTTTTGTCAATATCCAGTAAGAACAGGAGAGGTGAGTGCTCARGAGAAGGGCAGATAGCAGATAATGTGTTTTGAGCTGTCATTGCAATCTCAAGGATACTCATAAATATTTGCTACTCCTGTGTAGCCAGAGAACCATTCATCAAATCCATACTGATGGATTGATAGAGACACTTTTACCATGTAAGGGACTGTGCAATGGCACGAGGGGCAGGCTTGGCTCCAGACTGACCTGAAGCTTCCTATTAACTCTGCCTGCCTGTGCTCTGTGGCAATGCCATCAGTGCTATGTTCTGCAACTCAGCCCTTGCTGTMGTAGCTATCTTTAGGTGGTGTGATGATTTTAACTGGTTCAGGGTCTGGCCAGGCACTCATGGGTACAAAGAAGGCTAGAACATTCTTCCACAGCTCGAGCAAATCCTGCCAGAAATAAAATACAGGAAGGTTTTCATTTTGAAAGAAGTGTATTTTCTTTTCATAGGATTCTCCAAGTGTCAGTCCCTTGCTGCCTCGTGATGAGGAGTGGGCAGGAGCAGGATTTGGGCTGTGCCCCTCTGCTCTGGTTCTCAGCTGCTGGGCTGTGTGTGCCACAGCTGTGCTGCCCAAGTGCATCCCATAGTGTGTGCCTCAGCCCAGAGCTGTGCCTGAGCTCTGTGCCTGCAGCTCTGTGCCTGCTCTGCCTAAGGGAAGTCTTAACATGAGTGAAGTTGTGCTGCTACCCCTGTGAGGCAGAAAGGCCCCTAAATACCTGTCAAGCTAGGGTGCATTGAGAAAATTCAAATTCCACACTCATTTACRTCTGCTTGTGCATTAACATCACTCAGGTCTGACTTTGGTAAAAGCAAAGTATAAAATCTATCTCTGTTTTCACAGCTTGAAAATAGAAGTTTCCACATGAGGCTATCGCACTACAGGGGGAAAGAAATGGTTTGGCCATGATAAATAGCAAAACCCTGGGTTTGGAAATGTGTTTTCCAGTTAGTTCATTCTGGCATTTAACCACAGCCCTGTTTTGTGTGGAAATTTTCCCTCCTTAAAGCAGTTACAGATGGCCACAGTGMGATTTTTACGTATGCATTCAGCAAGCCAAACTCTTGACAGTTGAGTATTGCACATGACTGAAACTCTTAATTAGCTCCTGTGGCACCAGTTTGTTAGCATTGCTCAAAAGCATGACTCAGGCTTCTTCCCTGAGCTCCTGCTGGGAAATCTGGTGTCTGTGTGCTTGCAGGTATAATTAGGATATGTGTTAGAATTACAGTGTGCCAGAGTCTCAGATTGCTGCCAGAACTGCCAAAGTTTGCAAATATCTGCCTCAGCTACRTATTGTAGATGTGGGGGGAAACTTCAGTCACAGAGATTAGCTTTTACACTCTTACTCCTTCAAACCTCCTCCACCCTCATAAAGATCATGTTTTASAGGCTAATATTTGAATCCTTCAGCAGCTTGTGCAGATGCTGATTCTGTTCAGCTGCCCCAGGCTGAGGTAGCTGAAGGCAGTGAGMCTGCTCTGATTTCCAGTAGCTGCAGATCTTTCACTGAATGTCTGACCCTGGAGTTGAGCAATTTTCCCACTAATCATAAACCACTGTTTCAAAAGTAACCCTTTTCAAAGTTAAATGATGAACAATGTGTAGGTWTTCTGTGCTCTAGGAGTTTTTGGGRTTGKGGACAATCARCTAACAATRTCAGAAGAGCAGAATCATATAAACACTTACGTACTGAGATGATGGTTCAGTTTTTTTAGTATAATCTATTAACTTGCCTTCCCCTAAATTACCACTTTAAGAGTCTCTTCAGGATTTTAGTTCAATGAAATTTTTGTTAATAAATTATCCCAGTAAGCAGGTACCCAGCACTAAGGCACACTGTTAATCTGTTAGACAAATATTGAACTCCTGGACTGTAGAATTTTGTAAAGCATTTCCTTGTTTTGATATGACAATTGTAATTCTCAAGTGCCTTCAGTTTGTTCCCTGTGACAAGGAGCACTCTTGTTCCACCTGCAAAGATATGGCAAAACGTGGGATTGCAGTTTCTTAACTGCAGCAGTAACACATTCAATACCTGCTGCTCTGGCAGTTCTTCAGCTTTCAGGAGCCTGGGGAATGCAGACACCAGTACAATGTGACCAGAGCACACAACAGACCTTTTTAAGAAGAGTTACCTTGTTTTCAATGGACATCTAACACTACTCACGTGGTTGTAAGAACTTTCTATAAGCAGAGTACTGTCTGTAAGCTGGAGATATAGAAGTACTTCCCTGTTTTGTAGTGGTTTCATGCCTTTAATTTTGTCCTGGGTGCATCATTTAGGCAGGGGTRTGCTGCTGAACCCATCCCAGAGGCAGAGCATGTGATAACCAGGGAGCACTGATGCTCTGGAACTGTGGTTGTAGGCAGGATGACTTTATAAAGCCCTTCTGACTCCAAACCAGAGAGGGGAGCGGGCAATCATGGAATCTTTTGGGTTTGAAGATACCTTGAGGATCATCATGCTGTGTCCCTGAGCTCCTGGAAGGCAGTGCTCAATAGCACTGATGCAGAGTGAATTACTTCCAGCTGCATTTCCTCTTGCATCCACAGCCCTCCTTGGTGAGTGCCCCCACACCCTGCTGCACTGAGCAGGCTTTGCTTGGTGTCAGAGCCTGCTCTGGAATCAGTTCAGAGTTTCCAGCAGAGCCTGGCTTTGCTCAGCATCACATTGCAGAGCCCAGTGGCACAGCGGAAATCACTCACCARTGTTTTGGTCCTCTCTGTTAGTCTGGAGGAGGAAGCAGTGCCAAGCCCAAGAAATATCATAATGTCACCAATACTGTAATAATTATTGAATCCTTTTTCTTTCCTTTTTCTTTTTTTTGACAGCAGTTTAATAGGATTTGCAGAGTAAGTGCTGGCTGCCAGAAGTGAGGTCTGGTTTCTCCCTAGTAGGCTTTTTGACATGGTGTGTTGGTGTGGACCTTATTCCCTCCAACAGCTRGAGGTACAAATCTGATAGAAGAGAGTTGATCATTCTTGACAGTTGCAAAGAAATGATATAGGGATGCTTCTTTCAGTTAATTAAATTAAGATATGGTGCATTTATACTTATTCTTGGGATCCTCTTCCAAAGGTTTGCTCTGTTATTTTGCATCTGGCAACAATTTGTCCTGGCATCAATTCTTCTTCTCACTGGCAGTGGAACAGAGAAGTAAATTAAGGAAGCAAGATTGGCCAAATGATTCACAGAACAGCACTTAGTGTCAAGAACATTTTACTTTTGTTAAGCAATGTTTTTTCATACTACAGTTGAATCCAAGGTTCATTAATTTGGATAGCTGTTGCATTATCCAGTCCAGCCAGYGTGTGTGACCCTTGAGGATATACAAAGGGCACTGCAATGTCTTAATTAAATCCTGCAAGTGTCAATGAGCAGGAATGGAAATGTCTGGAAATGTTTTCCTGTGCACATAACAGCTGAGATTTATTGTTCTCAGTTATAGATGGTTATCCTTCTTTTCCAGTTCATTGGGCACTTTGTAGCTGGTTCATCAACAATGTAGTTGGTGTTCCACACACTTGTTTTGTGAAGGAATGCTAACCACAGTGAGTTGGTGTCATGGTCCTGGAAGGCACAGGAACATTCACTGAGGTTCTCTAACCTGGTTTGTAAAAGCATGTGYTTCTTTATGTGGTAAGAGGTGGTGGTTGAGCTTTAACAGCTAGCTATGATTTCTATTATTTAAAATTATAATGGTTTTCCTTGGCTAATAACTTCTTGGATGAAATTACCTGTGGATGAAACTACTTACTGATGCATTGTATTCTTCAAATTGATTCCTTGAAATAAGGAATCAGCTTCTTTGTTGCAGTGAGGAGTCATGTCCATGATGGGTGAGWGGCTCTCACTCAAACCAGGTCTGAGGTGTCTTTGCAGGACTGGGATGCACATGGAATAAACTGAAATTGCCTTTGTCCTGCAAGGATAAAGCTTGGCAGAACTCACTTGGGTGAAAATCTGCAGAGAGGCCATGAATTTGTGTAAGAATGCACATCACAGCCTTGTTAAAGGATCAYGTGAAAATTTCAAATGCTCAAATACATACGTACATACATTTTTCTGGATGAGTGTTTATAAATATGTCATGTTTCTTTCTTTATAGGCCAGTGTTTAAAGATAATCAGGGAAATGTTGACAGAGACTCCCGATTCTCACCCTTATTYAGGCAAGAAAGCAGTAAGATTTCCATGGAAGACTTGCTTAAACTAATAGCAGAATACAGAAGGTAAGGAAAAGTTTCTAATTTGCTTTGAAGCTTTATAAAGCTGTGCAGAATAATTGTAGCTGGGTTTTTTTTCTTCATTTAACACAGTGTGCCAAAGTGGCCCTGTTAAATTATATTACATTAGTGTTTTTCACATTAGCTTATTACCTGCCAAAGAGTGCTTGAGGTTGGACTTTCCAGGAAACTTGAAACATCATTTGGCACATTAAAATAAATGTTATTATAACCTAAAAATAGGGATTGCTTAAATCAGCTGTTATCAGGGGAGAGGCAAGGCAGGTGAAGTACCCAACATTATGTCAGGGGAAAAAAAAWTWAAAAAASWARAAAAGAGTGACAGAGATACAAAATCATTCTTTGTGGGTCTCCCAACTCCTTGCTTTTGTTTGCTTGAGTCTCCGTGGCAAACTCAAGAATGGGCATTGAAAGTAAAAACCTTCTCCAAGAGTTTTACAGCCTGTAAACTTCTGAACAGAGGTTTGGCTGGGGAGCTTCCAYACAGGTATAAATCAGGTTAATAATCCTAGAGCAGGGTCTGTGTTTATACTGGATAAGTGACATGAGAATTGAACCATGTATTTCTCCTTGTGTCTCCTATGCTAAACAGGCCTAAAAATGAATTAATCTAAATAACTTCTGTTCCATTTATATAAAAAGAGATCACAGAAAGATTGAATCAGTCAGGGCTTGGATTAGGCCCTTAACTTCTTGTGCCACCTTGCTGTTCCTGGTCAGGACACTCTAGTGACTATTCATTAGTGTCAGCCCTGCTGTGTCTGYGTCCCCAAAACATCTCCCAGACAAAAGAGATTAACAKCATGGTTTTGGCACTGCTCAGGTTGCTCGGGCACAAGGAATGTGTCTGGGTCCCTTTTCAGCAKGGCACTTGCAGAAGACACAATGCTGTGAACTCCTCTCATCCCAGTGCTCATKGAATTTCTTTTAGGGAATATTTCATTCAGATTTTACAAAGTAAAAGTAGATAAGTTAGTTTTGATAAACTTTGCTTCATCACTTCATCATTTTCCTTCCTTTTCTACTAAATAATACTGCTTGCAAAGAGAAGGCAGGAGTGAGACTAAGAAAAAAACCAGAAACCACAAAGCAAATMATGTTTTATTTCTGCTGTTACATTTGATTAGAGTTAAATAGCCAATAGGTATATGTTAAATGTGTTTGATGTATCTTAAATAAGGGACTGTTTCCCATTTTCCTTTAATTCCAGTGATGTTATGATCTCTGTTGTTCTAATTTTCTAAAATGTTTTACTTATCTCATTGCAGGGCAGAGAAGATTAGCAAAATACAGACTATACCTGGCTGTTTGGACATTGCAGTTGATTGTGTTCCTTTGGAACATCCAAGTATGATTCTACTTTAATTATTCTAATTAAATAGGCCATTGTCCTAGGCTTTCCATCCATAATTGTGCCTCGAGACAGTTCTGACAGAAGTGTCCATTGTGGAGGAAAATGTGTGCAGGGGAGGGGTTTTGGTTTGCTGTCATTTAATTACACCACTCTTTGTTTCATGCTGTACCTGGCCAGATGCTGCCCAGTTTTCAGTGTCTGTGAAAAAGAAAGAAACCTCCCAAGTGCAGCTGGCCCAGAGCCTGCCTGGGCTGCAGAGCACCTGCATTGCTCTGATACTGGCAATTTCCCCTTGTTAGAAGGAAGTAAAATTGGGCATGGTGTATCTGAGGGCTCACAAGCTTCTTTCAGCTCCCTCACACCATACTGGGAGACTTTTCCTGGGGATTATTCTATGATTTGAGGAAGGAGTTTGTAGGCAGGGTCTGTCCAGTGGTTTTTCCCAGAAATAGTTCTGGTTGCTCTGGACATCCCTAAGTTGGTGTTCCCTCTCAGCTTGAGTTCCCCATGAAGTTCAGTGCCTCACTGCTTTAATGGTAGAGGAAGAGAAAGTGTTCTCTGTCCAGTTTTCATCTCTCCCAGTCTCAGTGACAGAGGGTTTATTTTCATCTCCTGTTTCTTGATCTGATTTCAGTTATCCCAATTGCATCATATACTTGACCTAGTGCTGCACTGCTCATTTCTTCTTTTTATTTATTATGTTATTAGATAATAGAAAAACTTAAATGAGCTGTTGAGCTGTAAAATTGATTAGAAGCAGSATCACTCAGTACATTCTGCAGAAATTGTCCACATACCAATGAGGCTGTTACACCATCAAATGTCACCAAATGCTGTGGGTGTCAAAARAGTTTAACAGTGCTGTCCAGTTTAATTAAAATGAAAAAAGTCATTTAAGGATAATATATTGCCACTGTTCTGATGTAATGTGTAAATTAAAGGCATCTCAGCATTAGTCACTTTTTGTAACTTAAGGCAGGATTTTGTATTACTTTTTCTTAGTAGTAAGACAGTAAAAACAAACACAATGTGTGATGGGATTCTTTTTTTTTTCTTTTGAAGACTGTGTAACTTCATCCTTCATTCCMATCAAGCCATTCCTTAATGTAAAGGAGCATCACCCTACAGTGGAAGTTGAGGAGTTTGTGCAGGAATCAACAAAATATTCTCGACCTTACAGGGTGTACAAGAACCAAATATACATCTATCCAAAACACCTCAAGTATGACAGCCAAAAACACTTCAACAAGGTACAGTATGTGGCCAACATGGGGTGGTAGTGGCCTGCATGAGCTCTTTTAGGAATCAAGGAGAACTTAAAAAGGAGAGGAAAATGGTGATGCCACTGAGTTGGCTCTTCATCTTTTTCAGCTTCTGCAGTCATAAAACACTGGTAGAATTTTAATGAATCTATGGGTTAATTTTAAGTTGTAACAGTGATTCAAAGAGAGATAATGTGGTAATACTTTCTTCACAATTTTCAGAAGGGCTTTATATTCATGGCATAACATGTGCAGATAAAATTAGGCTAGATTATGTTTGTACCTCTTAAATRAAACCTGATATCACTTGTGTTTCCATGGTGGTTGAAAACTAATTAAAGACAAGGTATAGGTAAGTCCTGCTCACTTAATAGTGAATTCTGTATAGTCACTGGCTTACATTTTGCTTTTTGCTTGGAAATTTTATTTGTAGTGATATCACTGAGACTTACAGGCATTTATAARTATTGATACACCCTCTGCTTGTTTCTCTTGGATTCTGAAAAGGCCTTATTCCAGCTCTGTAGTTTMCCTGAGTTTTTGTGGGTACCCCAGTTCTGATCTCAGCTTTACCATGCTCCTGTCTCTGCAGGCACGGAATATAACAGTGTGCATTGAGTTCAGAAGCTCTGATGAGGAAGGAGCAAAGCCACTCAAGGTGAGCTGCAAGAGTTCATTCAGAGGTGCTGTTTCTGAGGACATTACTTACAAAATCCAGGAATAAGGGTGATACTGAACCAGAACAATTCAAGAGTGGTTGTTGTCATACCTCCCTCTAATTTTGCACTGAGGTTCTGTTAGATCCCAGCTGCTCATAGTGATTCCATTTTGCAGTGCCAGTGTTCTGACTGGTGRAGGGCAAAGGAGGTAATATTAGAGAACAGAGCCATTTTTTTACAGGGCAGCTTGGTTTTTCTAGAATTTATCACTTATCCTACATTTCTCATTGAGCTCAGGAGACTTGATTGAAAGGAGTGAGGCACAGAATTAGRAAGACAYGAGATTTAAATCTTAACTTTGCTATTGCCCAAGGGCTGTTACATAGTCCAGTTGTGGTCTAGTTTTCCCAGCAATAAATAAAAGTGCCATTACTCAGTAATCAAGAGCTCCCAGACAGGACCCTGCCAGAGAAGAGATTGTTAACAGGGATAGCTTTTGTAACATTGGAAAAGTCAGTAAAAGCACTGTATTGTGTATTGAACTGCATAAAAGTCAAATAGATTTTGTAAAGCTTTTTGCAGAAAACTCTGAAATTGATAACAGCAAGGAAGAAATSTAAGGAGTCTGCTTTGCTTAATTGAGCATAGGGTAATTTTCACAGGATCAATGGACTTTTACTGGAAGTGTGTATTAAAAAATCCAGGTTTGAGCACTTAAAACATTTCTTTTAATATTTGATAAAGTAATGATCAATTTTTCATCATAATTGTTTTAAATGTACATACATATTAGATATACCAATACTAGTATCTTCAGCAGAATTTCTCAATGTAATGAAAACATGTTACTTTTATCAGTGCATTTATGGGAAGCCAGGTGGACCCTTATTTACAACCTCAGCCTACACTGCTGTGCTACATCATTCCCAGAATCCTGATTTCTATGATGAGGTCAGTCTGCTTTTTCTTTCATTAAATGTCTGCCTATCCCACATGTTTGCCAGTGAGACAGAAAAATATCTGTACAGAATGCTTCTGTTGCCATTGCTTGTGTGTCTGGCAGGGCTGTGCTATGTAGATTGACATGCAGTCTCACGTTTTGTTTTCCCTCCTTAAATCAASTCAGTGGATTGTTCCTTTTGTAGGATGTTCTGAGTACAGTTAAGATGCTGTAGAATTAATTAGGAACAGTGCAGCTCTCTAAATGCATGTCTGGATTGCATTAAAGGCCCAGCTGCATCTCTGAATTTAATGGAAACAGTAAACATWATGATGAAGTGTGGAGCAAAGTGTCAGAACAAATTCCTCTCTGACAACCAAGAYCTGCATTGGGGCATTTCTGTTGATCAGTGGTCTGAACAGAATGTACAGGGATGTGTGGTGGCTGCTGCAAGTCCTTTAGCTGATGTTTTTGAGGATGCAGCTACAGAGTGGTTCAAATGGTGGCCTTTGCCCAGTGTTACTCACAGGGACATCTTTGTTGCTCCAACTCTTGATTCCCCAGGCTTCCTGCAGGTGAACTTAATTCCACCCAGTCAGTGATGGTGTTTGAGGCTTGTAACTGTCAAGTGTCCTTTCTGGATTTTGCACTACTGCTTTGTGTGTAGTGATAGGACTGTCAAACAGCATAGAGTTTGTAGCCAGCATTTAACAAACTGTTCTCCTAGGCAGTAAAATTTCCTTTTTTCAGTAAACATTTACTTTGCTGAAATTGCTGAGGCAAGATTAGCAGATAATGTACAACTACATATGAAGTATCAGTTGTAAGATTCCTGTTTAGGAACTGAGGTGGAATTAAAGCAGTAAAGTGTCCTTCATGCTAGTGAGCCACTTGGTTTGGGGAGATTGCTTTCAACCAGAATGAGGAGCTGAATTCAGCTATGAATAGCCAATTTGGCTGGAAGAGGTGTGCACCTGTCCTAAATGTCCCTAGTAARGCAGGTGCAGAATTTAAAAAATTGTAGGATATTCAGAAGAAAGTTGTCTTAATCTCTGTCTCTGGGTGCCCATTTTATAGCTGTGTTTATGGTATTAGGTTCTTACCCATAAGCTGATTTAACACTGGAAGCAACAATTTCTAACCTCTGCTTTAGCATAGGATTAGCTTGGATAAATTCCATCACAGTTCACAAGAGCAAAGGGTCATTTGTATTAGTTCTTACAGTAACACATTCTGATTAGTTTTTATTTTTATTCCAATAGGTTAATAATACCTGAAAACCAGTATGTAGGGTTTCATGGATGGCATGACATGGKATTTAAGACTGAGCAGAAATTGTAAATAAAAGTTAATTTTCATGTCAGCCTTTATTGCTTGGTCTTTGCCATGAAATGATGATGAAGCAGTAGCAGAGATGTCATTTTAGGTTTAGTTTGGCCATCCTGAAAATATAAGTATGGGGCTGCCTGTTTATGGCTGCTGAAGTGCAGGTGATCACTTCTAAGCAGAGTCCACCACTCTTGAGTTCTGTCCTCTTTCATCTTATGCTCTTTCATCATTAATGAARATATTTCTCCACAAGACAAAGTGGAAAAAAGCTGTTTTTAGTAAAAGTGATAGATGATCATCATAAACAATTTCCTAAAGAGAGCTTTTCTTACCATGGGGCAAACATTACCCAGTAAAGGCAGGCTATGCTTAGACCTCTATGTAGAGAGATGTCACTCATTTAGCCCATCTCTGATGCCTGGTTTAATTGATTTTTRAACTAAAGTGAGGTGTAACATTTTACATTTCAGGTGAAAATTGAACTTCCCACTCAACTCCATAAGAAACACCACATTCTGTTTTCATTTTATCATGTCACCTGTGACATAAATGCAAAAGCTAATGCCAAAAAGAAAGAGGCTCTGGAAACACCAGGTACCTGTAGTAGCATTACTTTCAATTATAAATATGCATTATGTACATTCAAATAAGGATTTCAAAGTTTTGGGCTGGATGTTATTGTCTTCCTTTAAACTTCAGAAGCTTGTTTTTCCAAAGAGTGCCATGTGTTTGTTGTTGTGCACAGTGGGGTTTGCCTGGCTCCCCTTGCTGAAAGATGCCCAGTTGGCTTCCCAGGAGCACCACGTGCCCGTGGCCAGCAGCCTGCCCCCCAACTACCTGAGCCTGCAGGAGCCAGCCAGCACCAAGGTACTCACTCACACCTCCAGCTCACTAAAATGGCACAGAGCATTCATCTGCAGGTGTTCCTCATGGGATCAGATCTCCATGTGCATTGGCTGGGGAGTGTAAGTGGTAAATAGGGTTTCTGGTTTAGAATATTCATTTGGATATCACTGAATATAAGGACTAATATATGCAGCACTGAGCTGAGTGTCCCACATTGCTGTTTCACAGGTGAAAAAGTGCATTTTATGTATCCTACAGTGTTAAAACTCCTCAAAATGTGAATCAGAGTGGTCAAAAAGAGCTCTTTTCACAAACTCAGGCCATATGACATTCATTCTCCAGCTGATGTGATCCACACTCATGATTCATTCTCCAGTTTTGTGATGTGATATCATATTTTCCTGCTGGTCCAGTCCAGCTTGGATTATTTCTGCCTCCTTGTGTTTGTTTTGCCATTGTCATGAGGACAGGGTGGGGCAGGATCTGGTCCCTTGAATGGGAGCATTGGATTTGTGCTGAAAAGTGGGTTTGTACTGCAGGGATGGTGCTTGTGAAAGCACAGCAGCCAGGGCAGTTCATGCACTCTCATGTGCAAGGCTGTGCACTGAAAATTTGATATAAACTTGAATAAGTATGAAATAAATGGAAAAATATTTTTGTTTGTTTGTTTTTACAGCAGATTGGCAGTGATATAAAATGGGTAGACAGTGGGAAACCACTTTTCAAAGTCTCCACTTTTGTTGTATCAACAGTAAATACTCAGGTAAGCCAACATTGCTCTTAGCTCTGAGACCTGCTCACACACARAGTGTCAGGGGATGTCTGACAGGGGGTTTAAAATCATGCATGAGTTTGTTTTTATAACATTKAAAGATTATTTCAGTGCTGAGGGGCAAGATGCCAGTGATGGAATACAGACTTTAGGGTACACAACTCAAGGAAAAAAGAAAAACTGTTTAAGATTTTACCAAYAGGAAAAATTGTGGAATATCAGTTTAAAGAGCAAGAAAGTCAATTGTAAGCCCCAGGAAGAAAAAATAATCTGGCCTTAAGTTGTGAGGAAAAAATTAATCACTTGTAACAGTGAAAAAGGAGTTGTMAAAGCACCTGGAATTTAGCAAGCTGTGCTGGCCAGTGGGTTGGACTCCATAAATTGATTTTCTTTCTGTGACTCCAGTATAAGATGGTGTGAACCAAGTGTGTTCATGAGTGTCACAGGTGACTGCTAAAACCAATTTCTGGCACGAAATTCTAATCCTCTATATTATACATTAATGTGAATGCTTCCTGTTTTAGGATCCATACCTGAATAACTTTTTCCATCAGTGCCAGGAAAGGGAAAAGGATCTGTCTCAGACTCCTACCTCAGACTTTATCAATTCTTGTAAGGTAAAGTAACCTTCAACACAAATTGTACCATACAGCTGTATTCAGTGCTTTCTCTCATCCCTCACTGCAGAGTTCTGACCATAGCACAGGTTTACCAGGAGGCAGAGGGGCTGTGACAGCTCCAGAGAGATGTGACACATGCACTGCTGGTCACCAGCTGCCTCCCATCCCTTCTCACCCCCAGCAGCTCTGCTCATCCCTGCCCAAGCTCAGATCCCCTCAGGGGACAAGGGAATGTTGCTCCAGGGATGTCTGGGGAAGGGAGCTGTGGCCTGTAGAGCTGYAGTGTTCCTGATAATCCTCTCTTGCCTTAAATAACTTCTATCCTTACCTCCTCTAAAAACCTGGGTGCTGTTCAAAGGGCTGCTCAGGGTATTTGGTGTGTATAAATCCAGGGTGCTTGTTGCCTGTCAAGGTCAGAAAACAGAAAGAACATCTGCAAAGATGAAGCAAGAGCTGCATTAAATGTGCCTGTATTCAGTAGAGGTCAAAAACTGTGAGAAGGGAGGAGTGGGAAATTAGAAGAGCAGCAGGTAAATGTAAGGCCCCAATTCTTTATCTGTTCATGAGTGCTGAAATGCAGAGTTCTTGCTGTGCACTGTGCTTGTGGAACATTAACAAATAATGTTAATAACAGATAAGCAAGAAAACTGAAGACAGATGTGACTCTGTTCTGTTTCTGAACTGACTGAAACATCATACATCTGACATTTATTGTATTTCCTTTTAGCACTCTGTAAAATCCAGCAGGTGTTTGGGGGCTTAGATGTTACCATCACGTAGGGTCCTTTCCTTCACTGGTGATGTTTTCCTGTTTGAGTGTACCTTAATCAGATACAAGCTCAYTGGGAAGAGATTTATTTCTTTAATAAGCAAAGAGTAAGTCTCAGTAAATCCTGGTACTTCTCTGGACAAATCCATAAGGATGGCCTCAACTTTAGTTTGCAGATGTAGGTCTGTGTACATCTGAAAAGAGTGGCTTTGTTTTCAAATACTGTCTTGATTTAAAGAAATTATTAAAGTGTGGGTTTGCAAATCAAAGCATCACTGTATTTAGGGGTTATATCTCTACAGAATGAAGTCCTTAATTTTTGGAAGGCCATTGAGCATAGTGGGCAAAGTTTAGGAATCCACTTTCTAGACAGTGAGCTGGTTGTCTAGACCACCAGAATTGCCCCCTTCTTTATCTGCTGTTTGTAGTTTACCTTTTAAAAATATTCCAGTGAATTTATGAGAAAACAGAGACAATGTTGTATGCAACAAGGAATCAACTATGCAATATAACCAGAGACTAGGTAATCTTSCCCAGGGAATTTTGCTTTTATTTATAAATTGCTAGTAAATAAATTGCTAGAAGTAAAAACCTAGAAGAAATTCAAAGGAGTTTGTTTTTTATTAGAAGTTCAATACCTTTCTTAACTAGAGAATACAATAAAATGTCAGGTTAACGTGTTAATACTAATTTTTACCACTGTGCTTTTAACAAAAGGATTTTATTCACAAGTTGAGTTTATCAGATCTCTGTATTTAAAAAAAAGAGTTTTCCTAAAAGTACTAGAAAATGCGTAGTTTGAAAATAGTTGGCTTCTTTTATTGCCCTAAGATAGTATCCTTGGTGAAATATAAAAATTGGTTTCGGCTTCTGTCTTTTTTTTTTTTTTTTTTTTTGCCCTTAAGTCAGTATAGCCCAGAAGACTGAAATTCTGAAATTTGGACAGTACCTACAAGTTGTGTTGATGAACATATTTAAAACAAGCTTCATGGGGAACCAGTTCTCTGCTTAGTTGACCTATTTCCCTCCTGCTGTTCCACCAGTGGCTGCATTTTACCTGCTGAAGCAGCAAAGCTGCATGGCACCTGTCAGCTTCCATTGCTTACATTGAAAGTCTCTCACTTTCTTTTTTACCTCCTTCACAGAACTTGTTGAGGATTGAGAAGATCAATGTGATCATGAATTTTCTTCCTGTAGTCCTGAACCAACTCTTCTGGGTTCTGGTGCAAAACAGGGATGATGAAGTTACAACAGCTGTGACCAGGTACCTGGRTAACTCCTGTGTGAGGAGCAGAACTCACTCAGGAGCACAAATGCACATGTTAGCCCAGTTRTAGCTGCTCTGTGACATTTAGACTTCAGAAGGTGAGACTGATGCTTCCCCTCAGCACTGAGCTCTGCAAATAACACATGGAGGAGTGTTGGTGTCATGTGGCTGGAAATCACTGCCCATGGCTCTGTCTGCCCCAAGACAATCCTAGGGAGGGGCTCATTCCTGAGCAGCTGAGAGCTTCCTGACAAAGCTGGGCTTCAGCTTTGGTTYATGTTTGGTTCTGAGGATGTGGAGTTCAGCACAGGAAGAGTTCAGCACTTTGCTGCATTCAGTGCAGAGTAAAACAACCAGGTCACACTGTTCAGGGACATTTTTTTAATTAGAATATATCAGCAATATTACTGAAAAGTAATAGAAGCATTTTCCAGAGAGCATGCAAACAACTGCARTGATTTGCTGAGTCTCTCACCCCTCATATAATGAAATTTTCTTTATTGATGCTGTTAATCAGGGCAGCAGGAAAAAAAAATACTGGTGAGATTATTATTGTTGGTCTCTGTAGGAGGGCAGAAAGTTGTGTTGTGTTTACTTGTGGCCATAGTGGTGTTTTTGTTGTACTTCCTCCAGCAGCTAAACATGGGGATTACAATACTACTAGTAGGAAAAAATTACAACTGCAACCCTGTTAGACTGATCTGCTGTCAGTATTCTTTCYTTCCTTCCAGAGGCTGTGCTTCAGAATTCATTCCTGAAGAACAATTATTTAAGGAAACTTAAAGGAGCAAGGAAGCAGAGTTCCCCATCTTAGTCTTGGGAAGCTAGAGTTTCAATATGCTTTATCAAAGGATCATTTTTCAGGGCCCAGTCCAGTTTCACCACAGCTAGGTACTAGGATTAGAAGATCCTTTCCTCATAAGTGTGTGTAATTCATCTCTGCACACTGTTTTTGAAGGTGGAGAGGCCAGCAGACCTTTGTTGGGGACACCTTAACATCAACTGATGTTAAGTCTAGAGAAAATGATGAATTGTGTCCCAGGGTAGAATTTCAGCATCAGTTAACTGACTGCAAAAATGCTTTAGGAGAAGCAGCAGTTTAAAATACAGTTTTAATGATTAGATGGAAGGGTGTCATTTTTTTTCTATGCTTCAAATTTTAGCTATACACACACCTGCCCCCACCCCCCCAAAAAAAACCCAAAAGATAAAAAAGAGGGATTCTCAGTGTTTTTCTTGCATGTGTCTTGTCTTTTGTGCTGGCAGAGCTGATGCCAGTGGGAATATGCATGTCTGCTGTGTGTCTGTCATTCATTGACGTGTCCTATATATACACACTGGGTTTTGTGCTGAATAGCTTCAAGCAGCTTGTGCTGAACTTACCAAAAGCAACAACAACAGAATGAGAGCATGGATTGGCTTATGTGTTGTGGAGAAAACATTATTCCTTTTATACTCATGGTTATTTACTTGTCTGAGGGCCCAGTYGTGTCATCATTTCTCTGTCACGTTTTTGCCAGAACTCATTGCAGTTTCAAATCAGAATGAAGGTTAAAAGATCAGAATGGGCATGATTAATTCAGTCATAGCTTTTGAGTTTTGCTACAAGTTATACTTGTACTAACAGCAAGAAATGAGATAAAATAAAAATACTTAATTGACTTAGAAAGCTTTTCACTCAAATAATAAGAATTGCCAGAAGTCATTCAAATCACCAAGCTTGTCAAAAAACCACAGTGGACCACAGTCAGGCATATTATTAATCTATTTTAGTCATACTGTTGCTATGCTTATCCCTGAATTCTTTAACATAAAAAWAAGATTATAAAATTGCAAAGTTTTTTCTATATTAAGTATCCTGGAAAAAAATGAGCTCCTAATAATTAAAAGGAAAGAATATGGTTAAGCTGAAGACTTCTTGCCTAGATTTGTGATTTCTGGAACAGGGAGATCTCAAAGAAAGATAGTCCAYGTACAAACTGAAGAGAAAACTTTGCTGCAGTTCTCAGTTTCACATACTTAAATTCCCAGTTTCCTGCTGTTTGTAGGAGCTCAGGTTTTGAGAGTGAGTGCTGGTGTGATCCAGGCAATTTTCTTCCCTGTTGCTGATCCCCAGGCTTGTCTGTGGTCTGTCCAAGTGTCCAGCCTCTCCCTCCTGTACAGCACTGAGGGTGCTGTGCTCTGCCTGAGTGCTGGGGCTGAGTCCAAGGACATGAGCAGGCTTGTGCTTGTCTTTGATGAACTGTGCCAGCATAAGCAAAGTRTCAGGGGATTTGCACAATCACAAAGACCTGGGAGAGCTTAGCAATAGCATTCCTGGGGAAAAGTGTTCTTGCCTCTCTGTTTCRTGAAAATATTCTAATTTTTGTTATCCCTAAGTATCCAAGGCCTGTATAAAGTTCAGTTGTTAATATTTTCTCTTGTTGTGGTGACAGTGCAGTTATTGTCCTTAACACTGGATGCAATGTTCAGCAAATGCATWTATAACAGCACAATCCAAGCAAGTGGAAAGCCCCAGAAATGACTGGCTTTTCCCAGTGGGCAGATTTTGCACATTATTCATCATTTGGATCACATCCCTCATGCACTGTCTTACATGAGCTTACAGGAAACAGTGTGAGTATCAGGTAGACTTAAGACACAAAACTGCTCAATTTTTGTTGTTCTTTTTTCTTGCAGAGTTCTTACCAACATTGTTGCCAAGTGCCATGAAGAACAAYTGGACAAYTGCATCAATTCTTACGTGATGGTATGGCCAGTGTTGGAATCCTGATGTTGTGGAGAGATGGGTTGAGTTTGGTGGTTTTGTGGGCYTTTTTCCTGTTTACTCTTAGTTGTACTTGTTTGTAGCTTTTTCTTCATTTGCATCATAACTTTCTGCCATTGAGAGACTCTGGTTAAGAAACTTTAAAACTCTTCTGTTGAGGACAAGCAGCTGCTCAGGTCTCTGCTGCTGCAGCTTTTTTCCCCATAGAACACCAAGCTGAGCAAGCACAGGAGGGAGAAGCTGCAGTGCATTCAGCTGATAACAAGAACTCATATTTTAGAACCAAAACCTGCTGTAAATGTACTACCACTGAGCTCTTAGGGGTGTAGGGTTAGTGKCAGTCTTTGTGAAATGATGCTAAACCAAGAGTCCCCCACTGTGCAGGGTTTGAGAGAAGGGCAGGGGGAGATAACATGAAAGATCATGAAACTTCAGCTGGATAGATACCAGTGAGAGGCATTTGATGCTGCTTGCAGTCTGCAGCACTCCTCTGGACTGTGATGAGATTTATCACTGTGAAACATCTGGCCATCTCTGTTACACAGGTACAGGGTTGCCCTCATAAGGCAATCCCTTTGAATCCCTTCCCTTTCAGTCCCTTGAAGAGGATCCACAAGTAGCAGTTCTTATGAATGAGGTATTTCTGGGTGCTCTTCATGGCTGCCAGATGGCTTCATGTCTCTGAGGAAGCTGTAGCTTTGTAACTAAACTTCTGATTATAAAATCACTACTTTAGTCTCAAGATCCCTTGTTTTTGTATGTCCTGTTCTACATAAATTCTTTTCTCATCTATGAAATTCAGATTCTGTGACTTTTCCCTATTTCTTCAGCCTTTTTTAATCCTTTATTGTTTTGATGACTAGAATATATGGGCAGGTACTGTGTATGGAGTTTGCTTCTGGACAATCTGTAGTAGTACTTAAAAAAAAGGAGTGGCCTCTTTAAAGATGATCTCCTTGTCATCTCTATCAGTTGGACATCCATTAAATGAATATGAATAATGCTGTTGGCCAGCACCTATCTCATCATCAATACACTTGGGTAWCAGCTTTATAAGCTGAGAGTTTTATGAAGCAGTGTTTTTAAGAAGAAGCACAAAATTAACTGCAGCTACTGGCATGGTCAGAAAAATCCATACACAGTGAAACCCCATTAATGGTGTTACACTTATTATTCCCTTCCATTGCCTTTGTTGTTTTCCTTCTCTTTTAATTCAGTGGAGGGGGATGGTAAATTTTGTTCTGGTCATGCTTGATGAATCAGTAGAGAGAAAGTTGTAATACCTTTGAGTGTTATGTTTGCTGACTTATCTGTGCATTTCAAAGAGCAGAACAGAGGAGAATTGAARRGTATTCAAAGAGTTGAAGGAGATAYTGCCACTGCTTTGTCCCTTGCCTTGCTCTGGTCACTRGTGACAGAACTAATGGAGATGGTGTTAGCAATGAGAGGCCCCCACAGTCATGGAAAGAAGCTGTGACAGACAAACAGTTGTGTGGAGTGCTGTCTGTAATGACATCCTGCTTCACTGTGCAACAAGTGGCTCTTACAAAGTGCATTTCATTTGTGGATGATGAGTAGTACTTGTGACATAAGCCTGGAGAGAGGTATTTCACTAGGAATAAAGTGAAAGCAAACACATTCCTCATAAACTGGAGACTTTAGCATGTTCATGGGTAGAAATATGAAAACATGATAGAATTTAGGCTGCTAAATGGGAAAACATTTTAATTTCAGTTTTGATGACTGTTGGTTGATATTTGCATGGCATGGATTTACTCTCCTACTTTATGAGTGTATGTGTTTACAGGTCATGCACCTCAGCCTCTGAGTAGTTCAATTTTAGTCTCAAGTACCCCAGTTTAAGCACAGGAGAATTCTGCTGAGGTCCAGCAGAGCTGTCCAGGCTCCAAAACAAATAACCTAAGTAACATGTAAATGTAGGTAATTAAATGGATATTAAAACTTCTTCTACTCAATAACTTTTCAAAATTGCAGTAGATATCTATTACATGAGCAGCTAATAATCTTGAAACTACAGGTGACCATGAAGCCACTCCATAAGTCCATTTGGTCTGCTTTCTCATTTCCAGCAGCAGTCAAAACCCAATARCTGGTAATCTCTTTGTTTTCCAGCAGTAAGGAAGCAAATRCCTACTTTAGAAATGCTGTTTTGGGAATAAGTAAGTGGAGAATTGTGACTCACAATGCAGCAATAATATGAAATTACASTGACTTAAATAACTGCACCCAGAAGTGCCAAACTGCACAGGGAGAAGCTTATGGCATCTGCTGTGGAAACAAAGCTGAATATTAATAATGTGCTTTCAAGAGATTTTTGTTTATTTTGCCAACCTGTTTGTATTGAAAAGATTTTGATCCCAACTGATGCTCTGTCAGAGCTCCTCCTTTAGGGATGGTGCAGTGGTACCAAATTATTAGCTTAAATTATTGAATTCTCATGGTAGGTTGATGAGTTCCTAGCAACCTGGTAGGTGAACTCCTCCCCTGAGGGCTCAGTTTGTACAAGGGGTATAGCTTTGCCCCTCAGTCAGCTGCACTGGGTGCTCTGCACCTATCAGGATGAAGAGCTCTACCAACTTGAGTAGCTGTTGCCACTGGAAGGAAGGAGCAGGTGAAAGGTGACCTGGACTGGGTGGGTGGAAAACCCTCCATGCTTCCTCTGCTTGCTTTTTCTTCTCCGGTGAAGTGGCTTGAAAGGCAGTTTGGAGGTGTCAGGATCCTATCAACTGTTAAAAAGTAAATCATAGCACTGATTTTAAGCAGAATTTCCTCTTGATTCACATTAGACTGAAATCAACAGAAAGCTGTGCTTAAAACTGAGGTTTTGTAGGGGAGCAGTGTTGTGTCATTACTGGAAATTAAACTTGATGTGACTGGACTGTTCAGTCAAGATCTTTTGGCAGAAAAGATTGTCAGCTGTTAGTGGTACACAAATAATTTGTCATCTCCTATTGAGGCTTTTTGTATTTGTTTTAATGCACATTTTGAAAAATTTTGTTTTYTCTTTCTTCTGCAGTATGTGTTCAGGACCAAATCATTTGATGACAGAACTGTCCATGAGGAGCTGTCCAAGAATGTGACTGGTCTGCTGAAGTCAAATGAACAAGTAACTGTGAAACAGGTTTTAAAGGTGAATGATAGCTTGAATTAGCRTATTTGTAGTCTTACTGCTGATTTTCTGCCTGAAATTCACTTATCTCCTTCTCCCTTTCATTTTCCCTATATGACCTTTGTGCAAATCATATCCTGCAGTGATTCAGCAGTCAGACTTAGCAGAGCTGCTGCAGGTTCTCAGCATAGCACATATCTCAGGATGCTGTGGTTTGCATAATAAAATTCCTCCTGTCTMTTACAGCTCAGTCAGAACCTGAGACCTAATTCTTACACAGTGTGATGTAGGCAATTACATTTAGGATACTCTGTTTTAACTTGGAAGATGCAGAGAAAATATTGATCTGTATGAAATTCAAACATCTTGTCCCTGAGCCTCTGGGTTATGGTACAAGAGCTAGCCAGTCTAGCCCAGGACTTCCCAGAGGCAGAAATGTGTTCACCTGTTTAAAGTGAATCAGTTCTTATTTTGCAGAAAACCTGCAGAAACCTGGTTGKGTTTGTTGTGGGGTGGTTTGTGTTTTTTTCAATGTGTAAGCTTTTGGAGTGTTTTTGTTTACCATATATCCTGGGATATTAAATCTGTATTGTACCCCTTGACTATTTCAAATGGTGGTGGAAGAACCACTCTGTTCAAGTACCATCTTATTCTGTGCCAAATTGCCTGATGGAACTCACAAGGCAGGTTATTCTCTGGGGTTCTCTGCATCACACCTTTCTGCCAGTTCCCTGCAAGCAAACCATGAACACAGTGCTCAGTAGGAATGGGAGTTTGTAGGAGCGGTGCTTGGAGGCTCCTTATTGCAAAAAGCCACAGGGACAAAATGCCTGGGATGGCCTCACCTCTCTTAAGGACATGATCCAGTGTTACTCAAATACATGGCACTTGGAGTTTTTAATTGATTTGTCACACAGTGTTTAACACAGGGCATTACTGAGACATGCAATCTGTAAGGAATTACCATTCATCATATCATATTACCATATCATTCATCAGGTGTTTATCAGGTAATCATTATTCATGACTCTTTTCCTTCTTTTGAGCAGCATTCCTGGTTCTTCTTTGCAGTCATCTTAAAATCAATGGCTCAGCACTTGGTTGATACAAATAAAATAAAGGTRAGTTTATATACAAAATCTCTTAGGGAAAATACAAAATGCAGAATCCTGGTAAATACACTTGAATATACTTGAACTTTACCACTTGACTGGCCAGTAAAATAAATCCTGTGATACTTGGTAAAATATTTGGKTGACCTACAAAAACATTATATAGGCTCAAACTTGTTCGTGATTGTACAAAGATAGACTGAGGATAGYGGAGGACATGTTTCCCACTTTCCTRTGGACCAGATYCTTCTGTTTGGGGTTTGTGCTCAGAATAGATCCATAAAACTCTAGGAATATTTTTCTTCTATGTTGAATGGCCTGTGGTTTATTCTTAGTTCTTGCCTGAATGTTTGATGTGCAACATGATGCACTCTTAAGTTGATGATCTATTCCCTGTTAGGTTTCCCGAACTCGGAGGTTTCCAGAATCATTTCAAACTGAGCTGGACACACTTGTGATGGTTTTAGCAGACCATGTTGTTTGGAAGTACAAAGATGCTCTTGAGGAAACCAGGAATGCAAACTACAGCACTGCCAAATTTCTCAAGGTGAGCTSTTCTGTCATTACAGCACATGCACTTATTTCCCCGTTTTTAATACAAACTCCACACTAGTCTGGTCTAGTCAAAGGGAGTAAAACCCATTCTGAGTGGATGATGGCTCAATTTCCAACTTCAGTGGTGACTGATTGTTCAGTTTTCTGTGGCCTTTAGTCTTTGAGGATGGAAAAGCTTCATGTAAATCTGCTCTAAAGCAATTTAATTAATTTCAGTCTATGCTCCTAAAGAGTCAAAGTTTTCAAGTTTTGCAGATTCTTACATTATATTCAAATAGGTAAAGCATTTGGTATGAAATGCAAGTTTAATTAGACTTGAGCTGATACTCTTTTTTTAAATGCTGTAATTCTGAATTACTGTGGGTGGATTAATTGTTCCTAATCAAGGAATCATGTTTGAATGTGTGTAGCAGAAGGCTTTGCCAGTTTTGCTGAGTTCAGGAACTGCAGRGAAGGAGGGAATTCAAGATTGCATTCTCTACCCTGTAGGCTGACTCTGCGAGAGTAAGAACCAAGACCCTCAAAACCTTTACACCTGCTGTCAATATTTAACCCCACCAGTCAGGAAGAGCTGTGTTCTCGTCATACAGCAATGTAGTGTCACACTTTGTCCCAGAGAGAGAGCATTGGGCTGGATTGATCCTCCCCAGTCCCTGCCCTGTCACTGATCAGGGCTCAGCTCCCTCACCTGCCACCTCCAGTGATGGATGCAGTGCTGCCATACARGAGRGACTGCCCTTGGASAAGCTTTCTTGAGAGCASTGTACACTRTRGTGGTKACTTTGGGCTGCAGACACARTGAAAATGTAATTTGATTAATTCATTATTACTGAAAATAAACCTAAAAATCAAGGGAGAGTCACCAAGTCCCTGATGTTCCTTGWCCTGCCTGAGACTTACCTCATCTGTGCACATGATTCCAGTGTACAGGTGACACACAGTGACCAGCCAGGTAGCTGAGGCCATGTATTGGGGTTTTTTCTATAAAATATTAATTCTTTTTCCCCTCTTTCTTAGCGCTGTTTYACATTTATGGATCGTGGATTTGTGTTCAGGATGGTCAACAACTATATAAGTATGTTTGGAGCTGGAGATAGCAAGGTATGGCTCTGATTTATTTGATTGTGTCTGTTTTTTTCTAAGGTGACTGACTAGCAGAATATTTTTTATATTAAAACTATTTATGATTCCATGACTTCACCATGCTCAGGACTCARGTCAGTGAAAACATTTAGAGTAAATATGGATTAAAACCCAAGAGGTTTTAATCCATATTTACTCTAAATTGTCTGGGAGTAAATAGCCATGTTCAAACAACCACTCAGTGAGTGCACAGACTGCTCAGACCAAAAAATCCAAAAGTCTGAATTTAAGCTGTAATTCTTTGAAAGTACACTTCTCTATAAATATCATCAGCAATTGGCATTGAGGAGAATAAAGAGCATATGAAAAATTATCATTGTGTAAACTCAAGTGAGACTGTAACATCTTTACTTTGTGTGAGTGCCATGGTCTTACCTCACTGATGATACAAGAAGGCAAATCTGCTCMRAATTATTTGGTGCTGGCTAWGAGGAAAATTCCATGCAGCCTTTRTTTCTTCTATAATKCCTGYATTAGTCACTGATACAGTTTGAAYAATAAATTTCTAACAGCAAGAGGTCCCCAAATTATTCAGTGTGACTCCTTTGCTCTTCATCCATCAGGATGAGTCACATGCCAGAGTTTATGAGCATATATACACACACATAAATATAGTAACACAATGTAGTCAAGATATACATTTTGAATGATTCACCTTTCCAAAAAAAGCTCACAAAGCTTTTGTCCATTAACTTAATAGAATTCTTTACTGGTAATGAGTGCATTTGTAGCTAAAGAATGAGATTACTCCAGGTCTGCTTTGCTTTTTCTAAAAGCACCTTCATTCTGAACTCAGGTCTTTCCCTTAATCTCTGRAACAGCTGTAGAATGGAGTCTCTCAGTTGGCATAGCCTGAAGTCTGTGATTCTGTAAATAATATTATGCAATCTGAAAACTGTTTCCACACTTCAAACTTCCCTAAATWCAATTCAACCACAGAAACAGATGTTTAATTTAAAAAGCCCATTAATGGTCAGTGGAAAAGCCTGAGATGAATCAGTGTGCAGAGCAGTACTTAGCACCTTCTTGGCAGTGAGTGTGTGAGCACTGCCAGCATCCCTCCAGATCCATCTGCCAGTGTGTGTGGGAGTGGATTCACGGTGGGGTTGTGACAGATGTGCAGCTGGAGCAGGCTTTGTGGCACACARAATAAATCAGAGATTTCTGACCTCAAGGAGAGAGAGGCCTTGCTTCATTTTCATTTCAGTCCAATGCCTAAGCAAGAGTCTTCTAAATGTGCTGCAAGATTTCTTTTTGTCTGTTTTTTGCCTCTTTAACTGGATTATTAATTAATTTAATAATTAATTATCAAACAAACAAACAAAAAAAAGGACACTGCAGTCTGACCTGTCTTTTCAGAAAATTTGTATATAAATTTGTGCATATTGTTCCCTGACTATTTTGTGGGTGTATCTCTCTGTAGCAGTGCAGTTTGAATTCATTGTAATTCTGGATGAAGAAACATAATTTCTGTTCTACAGAAATATCCCTTATGGTATTCCATATTTTGACATTTAAATATTATTTTGTGAAACATTTATTCAAAAGTTGAAATACCTCATCAGAAATCAGTTTATTGCTGTGCTCCTTCCAAATGTCACAGTTCCTCTTGGGAAACACATTTCAGATGCTTCACTTCTTCATTTGCCATTAGCATGTCCAGCTAACATGCTGTATTCCTGARGAGGTACTAGAGTGCAATAAAACATTTTAGGGGAAAATTCCCTACCATCCTCAACTTGGAAGACTCAGAAAAGTGCATGTTCAAGGTATCCCAGCCTGACAGTGGCAGCAGAAATGCTGCAATTCCATTTTAGGGCAAATTTTAATACTTTTACAAGTGCTTTCTAGTGTTAGGGCTTTCAAAGTAACCCTGCTGCTGAATGCCTGAGAATCACTGCCTTGGCCACTGAGAGCAATGAGATGAGGCCATGGAAATAAAAATGTGCTGCTGGAAATGGTGTATTATCTTTATATCTCAATGTCACATCATTTCAGAAGGAATGATAAATTCTTGAGCTAGGTGCAAAGCTCCAAAAATGATGTGGGTAGCTTCTTTGAAGGGAGATTTTAAAGAAATGATAACAAAACTATATATTACCCAAATCCCTTGGAGGTGGAACTTATTGGCATCAACAGAGGAATTTTCCACTATTTTCAGTAAGCTCTGTGTGTGTGACCTGTGTGGCTGAAACTTTATAAAATCTTTTAAAAAGTCATAATAACTATGATGGTTCAAAATTTCTGTGGTCTGGAGAAGATACTTCACTATGATTCAATGCTATAGTATTTGTATCAGAAGATCCAGTGTAGCTTTAAGGATACCTTAAATGTTTAGTTTGGGTCAAGCTTAGGTTTATCACTACATCTTCAATGARCAATCATAGTTTAAAAATCCAAAAAGCTTGTTTGTCTGTGGCAAATTCTTCTGATAACAGAGATTAAAACCATATGTTTATTGTTTGTTCTGCTTGGCATAACAAGCTCTGAGGTTTTGCTGTTGGGTGTGAGTGTGAAGTTTGATGTAGAGATAAGTGGAGCTGTGTTTCACCATTTCCCTGTTTTAATGTGAACTGAACCATTGCCTGTTKTGATTTTCAGACTTTACACCAGTTCAAATTTGACTTTCTCCAAGAAGTTTGTCACCATGAGCACTTTATCCCTCTATGCCTCCCCATACGGTCTTCAAACATTCCTGGTAAGGSCCCCTCAGGAGGATTTCTGTACAGCAGTGAATTGTTGGGAGGTTCAAAGAGCASATAATGAATAACTCTCTCAAGAGCCCTGTCTGTATGTCAGGCTCAGAAGCCCCAAACTGCTTTYCAGGTGTGGTACTGAAGCAGTGTGATAAAAATAACATCATTTCAGTATGCCTGTAAATAAATGCAACCTCTGGCAGCTCAGTTAGGGGGTGGGAGGTGGAAGCTTCTCACTGGAAGTTTTAAGTGGAATTTTGTGATAACTGGTGTACTAAATCAGTAAGGCTACTGCAGCAGCTTTGGGAGGTGGTGAACTAGGAAAGGATTTCAGAATGTACAGCAGGAAGGGGGAGAAGCTCAAACAATGGGCTCTTGTCTTGTTTTTACCTCCGTTTTCAGCATCAAAATATGAGTTCAGTTTTGACACTCAGGGCTTTTTTTAACAGTAGAAGCTGTTTAGTTTAAATCTGAGTAAATTTTTTTTTAAAGCCAGCAACTGATTTTTTACAAATAATTAAAAAGTTCAATATTTTTTCGCCCATTTTCTTATGTTTATGAAAAATGAAGACACTGTGACGCCTTCAGAATCAGCACAGGAATATCGGACCTCAGGTATGAGCACTGTGACTGCACAAGTGAGCAGAGTTTCACTGTGACCACTGCCACTTGTGGCAKGCAATGCATTGTGGCAAATCCTAGACAAAAGTTGTTTATCATGTTCAGAAGTGGAATTGCTCTCGACCTCTGTGTTTTAGAACTCTTCTAGTTTAGGATATGGGAACAACAGTTTGTACTTTGTGCCTCCAAGAAGTCAATAGTCTAATGAGCAGACAGTTGAGATTCTCATGTGGGAACATATATATAAATCATCTTTTATTATTAAATAGTAAAAACTGCATGATTTCAAGAGATAATAATATTACATTARTTCATTCTGAGAACTGAAGGAGGAGAATGAGGCAATCAGACCAGGAAATGAAGGTTTAACAATGGATTTAGCAATGGAAGGGGGGAGATGGGTGTAACATATACATTAATTCCAACACTCTTGTCCATTCTGTTCCCAGACATTCCAGAGTACACACTGACCAACGAATTCTGCAGGAAGCACTTCCTGATTGGAGTCCTGCTGCGGGAGGTTGGCTTTGCCTTGCAGGAGGACCAGGACATCAGGCACTTGGCTTTGGCTGTGCTTAAAAACYTGATGGCCAAGCACTCGTTCGATGATCGATACGCGGAGCCGGTAAAGGAGCTGTTCTTTGTCATTTGCTTGTTCATCCTGTGCCTAAATACACATGGAACTTCCTTAGCCACTGGTGTGTATTTGTTAGTTTATTGAGGGTTATGTTGTGTCTTTTATTTTCAGGCAAAACAAGCACAAATAGCAAACCTGTATATGCCACTCTATGGGATGCTTTTGGACAATATGCCAAGGATTTACATGAAAGATATGTTCCTCTTCAATATCAATACTTCCAATCAGGTAATTCATGTGATTTTYTTGGAGCACTGAAATKATCAAAGTGAGCCAGTCTGACCCAGTGGGAAGAAGTCCAAGTTTATGCTGGTCACCAGTTAAGTAGCAGAATACAGTTCTGGATTGCTGATATATTTGCATCTGCAAAGTTTAATTTGGAAGGTCTCAATTTACAGAGCACTGCAGAGCTCTGGGAGTCTGTATTGTCAAGGAATAAAGGGTCTGGAAAAGACCCAGCACACTGCTGTCCTTGGGCTGGAAATTCAGGGTTAGAGATTTGGAGTCCCAGACAATGTACCAGTACCTCTGCCACAGGCTGGGGTCTGAGRAGGTGTCCTCAGGCAGGAGGCTGGGACACACTGGAGTAAAGAAAAGCTCCCACTGCCCACAGAGTCTTTGCAGGATYRCTTTGTGTACCTGAAGATGGTACAACTGAGGGACCATAAGCTATACCAAGAGGCAGGGGGAATGCATGCAAGTAACTGAAGGAGGAAAGGGGTACAAAAACATCATATAACAGCTTTACTGCCGCAGAAAATGTTTGTATAAACTGCACCTCTGGAGGAATATGTTTCATAGAAGATATGCTATAACCATACTGCTTTAAAAACTAAAAGCTGATTTCTGCAGGGCTATTGTGTYTTTCARTCCTTCCAGCAAATGAGCCCATTTYATTTGAGCATTGGTAATTGCAATTAATGTTCCTTTCCCAGTGCTGTGTTAATGCTTCAGAAACAAACGCTAATTAGAACTGAGCAGTCCTTTACAGCTTCCACTGTGAGAAAGTCACAGATTGCAGGTAACTTTTCAGCATATTATGGCAAGCCTTGATCCTTTAAGGCTGTCATGTGAAAACAACTGAAAGTAGGAGCCTTAGAAAAGCCTCCTGGGTTTCTGTTATTGTCCAAGTATTGATTGATATCACTGACTGGAGCTGGTTCTGTTTCTCTCAAATACAGGGATCCAGGGATGACCTGAGCACAACTGGAGGGTTTCAGAGTCAGACAGCAATGAAACATGCAAACTCTGTGGACACCTCCTTTTCCAAAGATGTTCTGAACTCWATTGCAGGTACAAATGACAGATTGAACAGACACATAGGCATATTTGTGTGTTTCTCAATCCATTGTGCTTTCTGCTTAGAATTCATGGAGGATATAGTTACCTTTTTRTACCATATCCAGGGAAACATGGTATGCAATGTTTCTCTTCCTTTTGGGTGTCTTTGGATTGACCTCTCTTGTGAAGCTGTTCTACTTCCACTGCTTCACTTACTCTCCTGCTTTGGAATGATGCCAGTATTCAGGCTCTRAGAAATCCCTTTGCCTGAGTTCATTCTTGTTGACTCTGCCTGACTTAAAAACAGTTTCAAGGTTTCTCCTGAAAACTCCTGATGTCTCATGGAGGCAAATATTCATATTTTTTCTAGACTTAACAGAAGAGTAGAAACACAACTTACTTAGTTCACTACCTCCAAACCCCATTTCAAAATTCAGGGAAATGAATTCAGGCATCTTTCCACTGATTTTTGTGTCTTTAAGTCAGTTCTTACAGAATGCAACAGGCCATTTTAATRCCATGAAAAATGGCAAACTGAATCATTGTACTTTAACTTGTTGCATGTTTTCAGTACTAAAYATACCCATCAATAGCTTTGCTATTGGAAGTTCAAAGCACTTSTCTCAATCCAGCATGTGACACATTTTAAGTTCCCCATTTTTTTGTTAGTTWTTTGTATCCATAAATGTTTTAGTTTAGCATGTTTGCTATGACTTTCATTTACAGCCTTTTCATCAATAGCTATCTCTGCAGCAAACCATGCTGACTCCAGAGCTTCCTTAGCAAGTCTTGAATCTAACCCAAGTACCAATGAAAAAAACAGTGAGAGAACTGACACGTGTGAAAAGGTACATGTGCAAATGTTGAAAATGCTTGCTRGAGCTGGGAGTCCATCACTGTGCTTAATGGGGCCCTCTGCTGTCACCTCAACAGATCATGAGACCTCTGTCTTTGATTGGCTCAACTCTTCGTTTTGACAAGCTGGATCAGGCTGAAACCAGAAGCCTTCTTATGTGCTTCCTTCACATTATGAAAACCATTTCAGAAGGTAAAAACTGCACTCACTACTTAATTTATGTTGCTGTAAAATACTGTGAAAGTGAACATTAAATTAGAATAATTATCAGTGTATTTTATGGGCTTTGGGCTAAGTTTAATTCCCTGTAATGRTTATATAATATATTTTAATATCTCCCCTTAGATGCACTGATTTCCTACTGGTTGAGAGCACCCTTCTCAGAAATAGCAGACTTTTTCAGCATTTTGGAGTAAGTTTACTTGGTGGTTGKTTGATTTTTGTGTTGAATATTATGAAGTGCTGGCTGCAAACAATTCCTCTTTGGGTTTGTCCACCTGTTGGAATAGTCTGAGATAGTTCTTGTATCTTATTGTGCTATAGTCTTCCAAAGTCATAATGAGACATTTTTAATAAGATACACATCCTCCAAGATGTTGTAATTTCCATGAACAAGGGTCATAATGCTTTGGGTCTTCCTCCTAAAAGAGATTTTCATATTAGTTTCCCATTTTGTGTTGAGATTTTTTTCTTCCCTTGAGAAAAATATTTAGCTCCTCAGAACTTCCCACCCGTAAGAAAAGTCACACAATTTAGGATGACCTACTTTTCACATCCCCAGGGTGGTTTGCTCAATCCAATGTATGCATGACTGCAGAATTCAGCAGGTAGCTGCTTTTGGTATTTCCTCACCATCTTGTAGTGGAAATATGAGTTATTTACCTTCAGCTGGTGAAGCAGCAATGCTTTTGCAGCCAGGTTTTTGCCTTTGCTATGTCATGAAGCAGGAATCTTCACTGTAAAGAAAGAGAACATGGGTGTGCAAAGTGCTGCCACACCTCATGTGTCCCKAGGCTGGGAACTGCTGCATTCTGTTCTTTTTGCCTACTAGCAGGTGCAAATGCCATGGGTCTCTAAGATTCAGCATTTTTTTCATAAGTACAAAACCATTAATAGGCATAAAATGTTTGTTTTATCTTTCAGGGTTTGTCTGCAAAATTTCAGATACCTAGGAAAACGCAATATTGTCAGGTAATTCTGTAGTTACAGACTGTCTTGCAGTATTTAATATTACAGTATTTAAATATTAAATGAGATTAACAGTGTATCCATCAATTTTCTCTTGAAACAATCTCTATGTGGAACTGAAGCCAATGTATACTTCATTTTTTCTTGTATGCAAATGTTGTTATTGTGCTGTTCTGCACATCTGAGTACATATCTGCTGTAAAGGATGAATTACATGATGTGATTGATAACCATTGCTGCATTTATAATCCAAAATACTGGGGCCATTCTCGACCACATTTCTGTGCATATGCCAAACAAGGGAACACAGTATTTCCATCCATCTCGTGGAAAGAATAGTTGTAATGGGCATAGGTAATTGTTTCATAGCAATAAAAAAAAAATCTYCTGCCTCCCTGAGAAAATGTGAGATTCAGGTGTGAAATGTGGAATGTATAGTTTGTCTCAACTGATGTTTCATTTTTAATTTTATATTACTGCTGTGAACTTGTCTATAATGTCATACAGTCAAAATTAAAGGTGAACAGCTGAAGCAGTTCTTACTCCACAGCAGGTTTTGTCAAGCCTGCTTTTACTCTCCAGGGACATGGCAAAATCGATGTCATGTTTCCTAACAGATCAACACTTATTTTCTCTTTCTCTTAACAGGAAAATTGCAGCTGCTTTTAAGTTTGTCCAGGCCACCCAGAACAATGGAACTCTGAAAGGKTCCAACTCCTCTGGCCAGGCGTCGGG
This sequence comes from Alauda arvensis, assembly GCA_902810485.1. Taxonomy (NCBI): domain Eukaryota; kingdom Metazoa; phylum Chordata; class Aves; order Passeriformes; family Alaudidae; genus Alauda; species Alauda arvensis. The sequence goes on from CADDXX010000041.1 coordinate 1,884,987, forward strand.
GCTGCTCTCCCAGTGGTAATGGCACAYTGAATTCCTCACTCTGTAAACCCTCAGCTGGGCTGGCATCCTCCAGCCTGCTACTCTGCCCAGCATTGACTGAAAAGAGTGAAAAATGTAACAAATTTCAGAGGGCCCAGAGCTTTAAACTGTAAAAAGTTGAGTCTCTTCAGCCTGACTTACAAGGTGTTGGTTAGAGTGTCATGTTCRGGGAGTMATYCTGTCCTAGAATCATTTTAATCATRTAAATTTATGAAATTACATTTTAAAAAGAAATAAACAGGAAGTATATTTTAAAAAGTTACCTAAATTTCGAGACGTTAAATCTTCCTGAGTTCTACACTAGTTACAAATATAAAATCCTTTCAAAAATTGTRATAAACATTGGTATTTTAGTTCTAAGCATCTCATTATAAATTAATGATGYGTTTGTCAGCATCAAAGAGGATTAAAAGAACATTAATATACACACATGTCTTTTTACTGTCATTGTCAGTTTGTCATCATTTCTTTCACCTCATAGAAACTGGATTACCTTTTTCTTGGACAGGATATATTTTTCTTATATTCTGAGCTAACAGAACTTACCTCAGTTTTTCTTCACCCAAAGACAGTTTTCTAAACATCCAGTTATTTAAGCTGATGCTCTTTTTTCAGTACTTAATGGAATTTTTGTCCCCTGTGATTGTAAGAAATCACAGCCCATGTTTGTTTTGTCCACCTCACTGACTTCCTTCATCTTTGTTTCTCTGAAGAATTTGGCATCATTTTGTTTAATTCAGCCATTGAGAAGTACTGCAGTAACTGATGTGCAAAATTCTAAATAGGCACAGTAATTTATTTTTTGTTTCTATTGTTAATTCTTTCAATTGCAGGATGCATTCTACTTCAAGTCACGATGGCCACAAGCACCACAGATCTCAAACATTACCAATAATCCGGGGCAAAAATGCACTTTCCAACCCCAAACTCTTGCAGATGATAGACAGTAGCACAGCAAGTAAGTACAGAAATTATTTACTTCCCTCTGGAATTCTGTGGGATTTAGATCAGGCTCTATACAGATATCTTCTCAGCAGGWGGCTCTGTGAGACTGGAGTCATCTATCCCACTTCTGATTAGGTTTCTTTCCTCCTTTGAGAATGAACAGAAACAGTGAAGGGATGTTCTCACATCACTGGTGCAGTTGGTGAGAGTTGACTCAAATTTCCTCCTCTTTCATCTCCTATGAGCAGTTTTCTTCAAAATACCACTTTGATAAAAGTGCAGCTGGGACCCATCTCTGCTGTGCTGAGACTTAAGGACCAGGTTGCAGAATTAAATCATCTTTGACAACACTCAGGAGATTGTTTTTCATCTTTCCTTTTTTATGCTGCAGGCACCTCCACTGAAACAGACATTGTACAGTATGTAGACACAGAGGCAAACATTGCTACAGAAGTTTCCCTCACAATCCTTGACCTGCTGTGTCTTTACACTCTGAATCACCAGGTTGGTTTTGCTGGTTTTCTTTTCTGCTTGAACTGGTGGGATCTGGGSTGAAAGGAAGGCCTGGGGGAGCAGGCACACAGAAAACTTGAAATGTCCAAGACAGCAGGATAGGGAAATGAGACATGCCAGTCCTCAGTGAAGGTCTTTTGGAAGGGAATTGGTTCATAGTACCCCAACTGAATAGAAGGAGGTGGAAGAAGAATATCCTACATATTCAGGGCCGTGTACAACCCTGCTCTGCTTGGAAGTGTCTTGCATCTAGTATTACATCACCTTTTCTGAATCWTGCTTATCCCACTGGATTTCAGAGATTGTCAGCAACAGATTTCCAAACTGCTTATTATCTCTCCCTCTGCAAGTCAGCAGGTGAATCCTCTGCCTCTTTTAATATTGCTCAGGTTGCTTCAGCTAGCCCAGATGACCTGCTGAAGGTCTCACAGCCACAATACAGCAAGCAGCTCCTTTTACATTTTAGTGGTCCCCCTCTGTCACCCTAACTCTTAAATATAGTGCATACAATCCATGAGTAGTACAGGCAGAGCAAAGTGCTTTTCCTGAAACACTGCAAGAGTCTGCAGCAAGCTGGGAAAGCATCATCTGCAGAAATCTTACACTGAAAAAATCATCTCTCTCCGAGGTAATGTCCTGCAGGTCCTTCTCCTGTTTGTTCACTTCCATAACCACAGTGTCCTGTCTTATCTGTGAACTTTTCAGAGGCAGCTCCAACAATCTGATTGCCAGAATGTGCTGATGAAGAAAGTCTTTGACACACACATGCTCTTTTTGCAAATCAACCAGTCAGCAGCAGCTCTCAAGCACGTCTTTGCTGCTCTGCGGCTGTTTGTGGCCAAGGTAACTCTGGGTTCATTCTGTTAGCTGTGCCTATCAATGTGTCCCAGCAAGTGCAGCTTGGGGACAGTTGGACACTTAACAAGAGTTCTGAACTCACTCTGTTAATACTTATTCCTGACAAAAGCAGTCTGATTTATTGCTGATTAGAAGTGAGTTGTTAACAATGTCTGAAAAAACAGTTCTGTTTTGAAAAATTTACTGAGAGGAGGGAAGTTTTAATGTAAGTAGATAAGTGATGTCCAGCTCTGTGGTGTATCCATTGGCTCTCCTGTTTGGGAGAAAGCTTGAAACCCTAGAGGTCCATGGTCTTTGTGGCAGATTCCTGGTTTGCAGAATCCAGCAGTGAATGATTCCTGCTGTCCCCAGAGRAACTACCAGGAGAGTAGTCCATACACTGCACCAAAAATTCATCCACACTAATACAGTTTTACAAATACCTGCTTTTAAACATAGGAAACAATATGGTTTATGTGTCAAACTGTTTCTTTGCTTGCATTGCACTTGWGTAAATTGTCATGGGCACTTAGGCACTTGGTGCCAGCTGCAAAGACACAAACTTGGACAAGATCCTCTGAAAACCAACCACTGTGTAGGACTCACGTAACACTTGCTCTGGGGAAGTGAGGATAAGCAAGGCTGGCCCTGCTTTCTAAATGTTTCTGTGAAACAGAAGAGTAGCTGAATTTACAGCATGTGGCCTCCCTCTGGTTGTTGTCTCAGGGGAAAGGAGGAGGAAATCATGCTTCTCCCTGTAGTGCAGCTTGAGGACATGGGGGAAATGTGAAGTAAACCATCCACAGGCAKCTTTAAATGACATACCAGACAGCTGGGAATGGAAGAACTCAATGCAATGGGGAGAATTAATAAATATCCAGAATTGCCCTTCTCATTTATCCTGTAGCTTTTGGGATTGAACCCTGCTCCCTCCGTGGTTCTTTGGGAGCAGGGATCTGTTGTGGTTCCTGCAGCAGAACCCTTCATTACTCAGGCAGTAGTTAAGATCTACAGCTCATGTRTWCATTTSCACCTYTCCTCCCTCAGTCTTCTRTTACATTGACCCTGCTGGWAACAGTGGGTATGGTTTGGAGAGCYCTCCTCTGCTGTCTCCTGCTCTTCAAACCCTTGAYCTCTGGAAGTTCACTGACCTTGCTACTTAAAGTATTTTCTTTCTGCTGAACAGTTTTTATAACCATGCAGAGCTCCTCCTGCTTTTCCTGGTTATCTATCATGCATGCCTTGCAGATTCCTTGCTGCTGGGCTTGCTGTGTGCCAGCTGCTGTCTGGGCTTCCTAGAGGCCAGTTTGATGGCATACAATGTTTGCACRAAAATCTCAGTRTAGYTCTWAATTAATCTTAATTTTCRTGTAGGATTATGTTTAGTTTAAACMCTGGTATGAATAACTGTGGGAGAGKTACTGAAAGGTTAAGAAAAGATTGTTAACTCAGAATAACTGCACAAGACAAGTACTGAACTTATCCACACATTTTTTTCAATAGTTCCCATCAGCATTCTTCCAAGGACAAGCAGATCTCTGTGGCTCCCTCTGCTATGAAATCCTGAAGTGCTGTAACCACAGGTCACGTTCAACTCAGACAGAAGCATCTGCTCTTCTTTATTTTTTCATGAGGAAGAACTTTGAATTTAACAAGCAGAAATCAATAGTCAGATCCCATCTACAGGTRAGTGAAGTGTGAGATCATCAATATTTAACTGGTGTGCATTAGCTTATTATTATTATTATTTTAATGCAATGAAGCAAGGCAATCCTTTTGCAGTGCTCAGACAGGCAATTCTCTGTGGCAGCTTGATTTTCCTGCCAAGTCTGAAGTTGGACTGGATTCTCTGCTGTTCTTGGGCTGCTCAGCTCTGTTCCAGGGAGAGAGAACAGCTGTGAATGTATCTGCATTGCCAGATTAATGGCTATTCTTGACTCATGTGCTGCTTACAGCAGTTGGAGCACAGCTGATGAACTAAACAGAATCTGACAGTACAGGAACAGACATGGAAAGTCCAGTAATAACATATTTACACTGCAAAACGTGAGCAGTTACAAAATTTGGAAAGATTACTCACAGTCCTTGCCTTCGTACACGTACATAATTCATACCTTCATAGGAAAGGTATGAAATTCCACTAGCCTGGTACATCAAGTCATACTAAAACAGGGGTTAAAAACTCTTCAGCAGCCCTGATTTCTGTGCTGATTGCATCCTGTGTTTGCTCCCCTGTGCAGCTCATCAAGGCAGTGAGCCAGCTGATAGCGGATGCGGGCATTGGCGGATCCCGGTTTCAACACTCACTYGCAATTATAAATAATTTTGCTAATGGAGACAAGCAGATGAAAGTAAGAAACATTTTTTGTCAATCACTACCTCTTGCAAAAGGTCAACAGTTTCGCAGGAGCAAGTGTTTCAGTAAATAAAATTGCTGGCTGCATTAGCCAGTGATTTATGCATTCATAGTGTGCCTTTCTCAGGCAGTCTGGAGTTCATGAAGGTGTTTGTGACTCAGAAGCTTAGAAACTGAAAATCATTTTTAAACAAAAAATACTTTTATTTTAAAATTGTATTATTTGTTATTTCTTGCTTATTTTCTTCATTTGCTTCATGTAAGAGGTCATGCATTGGGACTAATGGAACACAATTGCAGTTAAACAACTTTTAGTCTACAATTTCTCCCTTTCCTCTGTTCAGTGAATGTGTAGCAAAAACAGGCACAACAGTTGGGTTTTGTAAGACCTTGCTAAGTCACTGAAGGTTTACTTGGGTCTTAGATGAGTTACCACTGCTATTATAGTCRTTGTCTATACTGAAATTGTTGGAAGAATATTCTGGTTTTTAATTTTTGCAATTCTTGTCCAAACATGTGTTGATGTGCATTTTTGGTGTTATACTTTGGAGATGTTGTCCTTCTCTAAAGGTGACTTTAGGGTGTCTCCACTGAGACTAATAATAAGGTTAGCATTAGCAAATTGGTAGATAGTTAGCAGAAGTAATTTGATGTGTTATCTAATAGGATGTCATTACAATTCTACTTGTTTTTGAAGTTCAGCTTTGATTTCACAGCACTGCAGTCATRCTGCTTCTGTGGCTTGCTCATCTCTGTGTGACACAGAGGAGGGAGTATTTRATTTCATTTACTTTTTCTGAATGTTTTGCTTTTAAACAAAGCAAAGGATGGAAACAAGTCTGAAAATAAATGTATTTCACTGCTTATCTGAAAAAGAAAAACTGAAGAGCTGAGCTAAATATGTTGAGAACAGCTGGTGGGAGTAATATAAGGACTCTGTTTTAATCTTGCACAGTGTGAGAAGGTCAGGAGCCAGACTTGTGCTTTATTCCCATGGTGAAACRTGCTGGGAGTGTAGTTAAGCAGGACTATCTATAGCACACGGTGCTGTAGCTCAGAGGAAAGTGTGCAGGGATCCACTTCTGGACCCAGTAAGCAATTGAGGAACASCTGTTCCAGTTCCCTGACTTCAGCAGAGCTGTTGGACATGGGCAGTGGAATAAGTGGCTAACTGGGCCATCTTGTAGTGCTTTGACACATCAGGAAAAACCATCCAGGGTTTGTGTGCAGTGTGGGCATGCTCTGGAACTGGGAATGCTCCAAAGCCTGCCCAGCTAGGGAAGGGATGGGSGTCCTCTGTAAGCAGAACTTCAGCTTGTTCAGGGGTGCAGCACGTGGCTCTTTGGATGGTTTCAGTGATGCACTGCTTATCTTTCCCAAAGAACGTTAATTTCCCAGCAGAGGTGAAGGACCTGACCAAGCGCATCAGGACAGTTCTGATGGCCACAGCTCAGATGAAGGAGCATGAGAAGGACCCTGAGATGCTGGTGGATCTGCAGTACAGCCTGGCCAATTCCTATGCCAGCACTCCTGAGTTGCGCAGGACGTGGCTCGAAAGCATGGCCAAGATTCACGCCAGAAATGGGGACTTATCAGAGGTAATGGGAATAAATGAACAGGAAACCCATTTGTCTTCAGGCTGAGCTGTTCTGGTGAAAAGGGTTTTGGAGGACCTGCAACACTGGTGAGTTAAGAGAATCATACAGTCTCTCTCAGATATTTGAAATCAGAGGAGCAGAGGTTAGAAGACACCTGGAGATGTGATRTGCTCCTCCCAGCTTGGCTGATCATGGGCACCTGAGACATGCTGCAGCAAGGCTTGACACTGTCTGACAGGGAAGCTGAGGGCATGGCACCTCTGCTGCCTTCCCCTAACAGRCACAGTAACTGTGGTGTAGAGCAGGTTAKGAGCAGTGAGTAACTCACATAAAGCATTTTCTTCTCCCCCACTATGGCCTAGGAGAGGAACTTTGCCTATACTGTGTTGTCATTTTCATCAAAGACTAAATGGGTGATGCAAAATTCCACGGATAACCCAGAGATAGCTTATTTATTAGGTCATCTTAATGGTTTTCTTGAGAAAAATCTATGCATTTACATAAGACACTTCGTGAAATCTACACTTGAGCAGGATTTTATCATTGAGTCCTTTATTTTTAGATTACTTTTGCCTTCCCTTTTCTGCCTCATGATTTGGCAGTGCTGAAAGTACATGCTCCTTTTCACACGTATGCTGTAATTCAGGGTACTTYAACATATCCATGTATGTTGGTCTCTCATTACAGGCTGCTATGTGCTATATTCATATTGCTGCTCTCATTGCAGAGTACCTGAAGAGAAAAGGTAGGAGCMAAACCAACTGTGCATCTATATATTATTGTTCACAATCATTTTTGCCTATTACACTTTCATTCCTTATATGTAAAGTATTCTTAAAGCAGCTTGAATTCTTCCCAAATGTTTTATTTTTAAAGTATATCATAAATGCTAGTCTTAGACTGGAACAGTGAAAGTGTGTTTTGTGTAAAGAGGTTTAATTAAACRTTTAGAAAGTTAGTGCTAATAGAGAATGCTTCACTTGTTAGTCTGTTGTTATTAAATATGCATGTATTAACACATACCAGTAGCAGTATACTAATACCATCTTACAATATCATAGGTTACTGGAAAATGGAAAAGATTTGTCCCTCACGTATGCTCCTGGAAGATGCTCAAGTCTCTGATAGTAATGTGTTACTAACACCTCACAATGGAGGAAGTGAGTGCTCTAACAGTGCCTGTTTGTGGGTCAAATAACAAGATTAGGAGATTAAACTACTGTTTTCCAACTGATCTGGAAAAATATCAACCAAGTCCAAACTGTTTCTAGTGCATGTTGAAGGCTGTTACAGAAAGCAATGGCAGAAACATGATGAGATCCTTTCCTGATGCTCGTTGGCTGGTTTGATGGATTGCTCAGAGTGTCTCTGGTTATGGGCTTTTGCAGCAGGAAAATCCCTCTTGGGTCAATTGGTGTTTAGCATGCAAATCCATGTCCAATTCCTTGGCTATCCAAAGCTGGATGGAATTAATATCTGGTTATCCATATGTAACTTAGTATAGATAAAGGGGKTTTTTTAAAGCTATGATACTTATTTAAAAAATGAAGTGCAGGCTTATATTTTTTAATGCTTCTATGCCAATGGTTATTTAGTTGATGAAATCTGTATTTCATAGCAATTCTCAGCATGAGATATGTTAGCAATTTCCACRAAGAGCAATTTCCAGGGACAAGAGCAAATATCTGGGGAAGAGAAAATGGTTTTGAAAAGACTGTAGTCCTTCAATACATTTGGAAGTGTCTGTGGACAAGATGAAAAAATGCATCCTTTTAGAAGGAAGCTGTGAAGAGCAATAGTTGTGAGACAGCTGAGTAGTGGTAAAAGACTTTGCCTGAATAAAGGTTACAGTAGCTGGAGTGAAGAACTTGGGTGATTTTAAACCTGTACTTAAACAGTTTTCAGAACTGGAGAGAGAGAATGGAGGCCCCCATCCAAGTGTGTATGGGTTAGCTTTTTTAATTGAGTCATAGTAGCATTTTCCTACTTTTAAATTAGACATGGGCCTTGCCAGGAGCTTTTCACCTCCCCTGGCAGCTTCACCTTCCCCACTCCAGAGCAGCAGTAAAACCCTCCCAGGGCAGMCCCTTCCTGATCTATAGAGCGTGATGCCTGTGCAAGTTGTTTCTGCTGCAACCATGGCACTAAGGCCTCAGCTTAGCAAATGCTCAGTTTAAGCTCAGTTTTATTCCTTATGAGCCTTCCCATCAGCARCTGCTGCCACCAGCCAGAGCTTCCTGCAAGGGAATCTCTTGGCTGGGGCCCTGGCAGCACTGCTGGCCCAGGGCAGGACAGGAAAGCCACAGCCAGCATGGCCATGGGCACAGCATGTCCTGGAGCCACCTCCCCTGGCTGTGGCAGTCCCCTGGGACACCTGACAGCTGGGACATGTGCAGGTCACACAGGTGTGAATTGTGTCACCTCAGCCTGCAAGGGCCATATTCCTGCACAGAGGAGTGTTGTGCATGAAGCTTTGCAGGGRCTGCCAGCAGTTACAGCTCAGGAACCAAAGGGCCAAAGAGAGGAATAACATCAGGAAAATGCTGTTGTTCCCCTTTGCCTGGAGAAGTGAATTTATATCATTGAGGAAAATGTGTAATGGTCTCATAAATTCAATCAGCTCTGTTTGTGCTTCTCATTACTCGGGCTGTGAAAGAAATGAACTCATCAGCTCTGTTTTAAAGACATCTAGTAACTTCTTGAAGTATCTGGTCATTCAGTCATTAACAGCCTTTCTTATGACTTGCATTTCAAGGCTTATTTTCCATGGGATGGCCTGCTTTTCTGAGCATTACCCCCAACATTAARGAAGAAGGTGCTATGAAGGAAGACTCTGGGATGCAAGATACTCCCTATAATGAGGTCAGCAACATTTGTGTACCTGTTCTCTATTAACAGAGTGTTATTTCCAGTGGAATCCTGTGYGTGTCACAACAAATTATAGTGAGTGTACTCAGGCAATGCTAAAAGGCACACAGCTTTTGAGTGAAATGTCCCAGCTGTTGCAGTGGTGTTTAGCTAAGGAGAACATAAAATACCAGAGCTGAAAATCAGGGCAGGGGAAACCCATGAAGCAAACCCATTCTTCTGCATGAGATGTCAACTATTCAAGTATTTTCATGTTACTGATATTTCAGGGTTTTTGTCTAAAGAAGAGCTAGGTCACCAATACCTGATTAAACATGGTGTAATTGCAAAAACCTTAATACAAAATGTCCAGAAAAAAAATGAAGTAGTGGGTATGTGCATTTTCTGCATTGCTAGTAATTAAATGCCACCAGCTGTCAAGTCACTGAACTGTTTGCATTTGTGAAATTGCAGAATATTCTCGTGGAACAGCTGGAGTTGTGTGTTGACTACCTCTGGAAGTCTGAGAGATATGAGCTTATTGCTGAGGTTAACAAGCCTATCATTGCTGTTTTTGAAAAGCAGAGGGACTTTAAAGTAAGTGTGYGTTTGGTTTGAGTCTTTTTAATTATCCTAAGGCAACAGTAAAGATCAAAATTTTTAGGRAAAAAAATGTGCTTTCTTTAAAAGGAATGTTTTCTTTCTTCCTGACTGCAATTTCTCCTTTTACTGTTTTTGTGCTGTGAGAAAATTAAGAACTTTGGTGCCTTCCCTGTCTCTTTTCAGCATCAATGCAACAGTAAATGTAAAAAAGATTTCAAACAAATCTCTTGTCTTAGCCTGTGGTTATGATTTTTACGTGGGTTCTAAACCAAGAGCACATTTGCAATGTATTTCAGTTTAGAAAATGCTGTTAAATAGTGTGGTTTCTTCACAATTTCAGGGTTTCTTAGTTTCTCATTTACTTGGCAATTTCAATACATAATGGATAGCCAGATGATAATCTCATTTACTGATTTCTCTGGGTTTAAATTGAGACACAAAGTAGTTGGTACAAATAAGGTGTATGCTAAGGAAGCAGGTCCTCAGATTTTAACTTAGCTTTGGTTCACTACCTTGAGTAAGTGYTGTTTAGTGCTAAGTGTGGAAAGCACATCCTTGTGCAGGCTGGGAGCTGGTCGGAGTTGTTGGCACCTTGTTCTCACCTGCACCAACAACGCTCGGGTTCTCTGACCCCATACTGGGTCAGCAGCACTGTGTGGTGGTGGGATGATTCTCTGTAACCCTGTACCAAAAGCTCCACTGCCACAAAACCCCTCAGGGGATGACAGAAACCTCGCAGTGACTCTTWAGTGCCTGCTGGCAGGGTTACACTGTTCCCTTAGCTCGCACAGCCGTCTTTGCCAAGCTTTGGGAGCCCGGTGAAGGCAAGCACGGCTGTGCAAAGCTGTGCTGGCATCTCCCAAGGTGCTGGCACGCCCTCAGCTCCCCTCGTCTGTCTGTCTGTCCCTGCAGAAGCTGTCWGAACTGTACTACGACATCCACCGCTCCTACCTGAAGGTGGCAGAGGTGGTGAACTCGGAGAAGCGGCTCTTCGGGCGCTACTACCGGGTGGCTTTCTATGGCCAGGTGAGTGACCCTGGCTTCTTACCTAACCCTAACCCTGTCTCCACAGCCAGAGATCTCAGCCCTGTCCTGGTATAGCTCAGGGGAGCACTTGGGGGTGAATCTCAGGGTAAATGCCGGCTCCCAGCAGGATTTCAGCCAGGAGAGACACTCAGCTGCCTCTGGGTAAAGCCCTGCTGTGGATTTAGTGGTGTGTTAGAGAGCAGCCTTCTGTGTCAGCTTCAGTTCTGGACTTCATAAAGCACAGCTGAGACTGAGGCAGGGCAGGTTTTGTCAAACTACAACATAAATAGAAGCATGTAAGTCATCTTTGATATACAGCACTCTCATCTAGTAGATCTTAAAGCAGAGAAGGAAGCAGTAGATGCTTTGTTGTGTTTTTCACTGACTCTGCCTTCTGCTTCCAGGCCACCTCTGATTCTGTGCAATGTACTGTAGAATAGCATTATTCCCTCTGCTGTGCTTCAGCACCCTTGAAGCATTAYTTTGTGCTTTCTGCCACCACAAACCAGTGTAGCAATCCAGCATGTTCCTTTTAGTCCTGGTTTTGGCAAGCATAAAATTTCCTGTGCTCTAAAATATATTAAAGTGTGTAAACAACAGATTGATGTGAATCATTCTGTTTGCTGATTAGATTTTAATGCAGAAATTTGCTCTTTTCTCCTTTTGATCTTATTCGAGGCTGTGGTAAGTCTAGTTCTGTTGCATGTTTTTATTAATTCTCCTCACACATCCTTCATCCTTCCCTCTACTGTTACTTGACATTAACTTTCCTGTGCTCTTGATCCTTTGGTTCGTGGCGGATGAAATAACATTGCTGCATTCATCGTTGCATCCTGCAAACTAACTTTTGTTTGTTCAGTTACCTGAATTACCAAGCTGTATCTGTCATCATGTTGTGTGTGCACTGTGGGGCCCAATGCTGCTTCATCTCATCTCAGTGGAAGTTCCTCCCAGCTTCACTGGGAGTGGGATTGAACCTCCTCTTCCTCTGTTGAAAGTCTTGGGGTAGCATTAATGCTGTTTGAATGCACACCTGCTTCCCTGGCCTGCACAGAGCTCCCAAGTGGAGGGCTGTTGTGGCAGTCTGAGGTCTCTGGCAGTAGTCACTGGAGCACTCTGGACAGGCTGTGCTCCTGGCAGTCCCTTGTTAGGAGCAAGCAAATGGGAATTCAGAGGGGAATGGCAGGTCCTGGCTCTCTGGACAGATTAGCAAAGCTGCACTTGCCAAATGCAAGGAGGAAGTGAGTTGCACCTGAGGAAGGGCAGAGTTTTCCTTATGCCTTGGCCTTCCTCCAGATGGGAGCAGCACAGGGCAAACCAGGGCTCTCCAGTTTGCTGCCTCTGGCCAGCACTCTCCCAGAGCCAGTGGCTCTCCCACTGGGTAATTTAGCTGCAGCACTTCTGCTGGACTGGGTTAGCACCTCTGTAACAGTGCAATGACTTTCCAGGTGCCAGTGCCACAAGGGCAACTTCATTTAAACAGTGCTCTGAAAAGTATGACTTTGTCATAGCTGTGTCTTTCCTGTGTTTGTTCCCCCCCAGTCAATGGCCTCTAAAGGCAACAAGCACTGCTTTCTCCTTGCCCTTTGCAGGAGAGATGTGATGGGGCTGCYGTTCCTAAACTGAAACAAAAGCCGCAGAGGAAGCAGATGAAATAACAGATGAATAATGTTAATACTGGRAGGGAGAATTTTGGGGGTTCTTAGYASAGAAAGATGRTCTGCAGCTGYACCTGAAAACTGTTCTTCATGCAAAGGCAGAGACAGGATTTGGTTGCTGCATTGCTGCAGGGACCCTGTGCAAGATTGGTTTGAATTAAGGGAGGACACAGTCATGTGTTTTCACCAGCAAGATTTATTTGCCAGCTCAGGGAGCTGAATCTCATGGCAGCTGCTGTTTYAGAGTGCACATTCTGTTAAAGGCCTTTGGTGACAATATCTCATTGCACCCCCAAGTGACCATACTAGCCAGTGCACATGAGTTTACTCWTAGATGAGTGTTTGAGGAGTCAGTATCTTTCTTGAATTAAGAAAAAAGTCCTGTTAAATATATTGAATAGCTGGAAATGCTTATTGATMAGCAAAGACATTCAAGACCTGTTATTCAGAGCAGTGCCAGGTAAAGGTAGAGCTGAGGGTTTGCTCTCATGTATGTACAAGGAGCTGGAGAAGCTGGAGGGCAGAGTTTCATAGTGATCACAATCACTTACTGTGGGAAGAGAGAGACAGAGCCATTAGATGCCAGTTCCTGGCAGGTCAAACAGAAGGCTTCACCTCAGCACCTTTCAACAAAGGGCAGAGAAGGCTCTGATGTACTGTGAGCRCCAAGGCTGTGGCTGGAGGTGTGTGAGGATGAGGAAGGGCCTTATCAGAACTCCACAGTGATAGGCCTCAGTCACAACTTGTCTCTCAGAACATCAGAGCTCAGTGGAAACCAGTAACCTGCTGTTCAGGAGGTCATCTGCCTTCCATCACCATCAGCTGCTCCCTGCAATCATTTTCATCTGWGAGGCTGTGCTGTCCTTGCAGGACCAAACCAGCCAGGATGAAAATAATCCAGGGATATGCATCGATAATGTAGCCTTGGCTGCTTAATGTTTTAAAATCCTGAAATTGCAGGATATTTGGCTTCTGAGAAGTATTTAATCTTACTTTTAATAGTCTTTGCCAGACATATAGCATATGGCAGACATGATTATTTATAGCTCACAGTTCTGCTTGTCACTTGTCAGCTGAAATACTGTAGGGAGTATGGACTTAAATGATGTCTCTTGCGTTAGAGGTAAGACTAAATCTGTTAGCTGTTTGTTTGCAGGTATGTTTTTTTAAGTAAAACGATTAGCAGAGATAACATCTCAGTGTGCCATGCAGCATCAGCAGAGATTTGGCACTTACATATAAACACTGTGTTCCAGCATGCAAACATACACAGAATCAGGGTTTAAGAGCACGAACTTCTAGCTTGCTATGTGATTACTTCTGAAAACATGAGGGATTTTGTTGAACATACAGAAAGCAGATGGACAGAAATAGTCCCGAGTAGTATGTTTAAGTGTGATTGCATCATATTGTAGAATTAGCAATCCAAACCGCATCATGTGAAGTTCAAAGGGCCTTGGGTCTGACATCATTAGTGCTGTCTGCCTTTCCCTCTATCCCTGCAGCTTCAGGTGTTTTCCTCTGGGTCACTTTGCATTCAGGTGAAAGGAAGAGGCTGTGAGTGTAGCTGCAGTGCTGCCCATCACCAAACTGCACATGAAATCCTGGGAGGGGGCTGGTGCTGCTCATGGCATTGGGACAAGTCCTGTCCTTGTCACTGGGCACCTGCTGCTTTCTGCCCAGCTGGGAGAGCTCTCCTGGAGCACTGATGKACATGTTCCTCTTGCAGCAGTTGAGTGTCTCACCTGCAGGGGATGCAGTGCTCTGTTAATTTTTAGAGGCTGGCATTTCTTCTGAAGCCTGGCAGATTTGTGTTCAGCTCTTCACTGGACCCTTTKATTAAATCTCTGCCAAGTCCATCCAGTATTAAATAATGACCTTAACAAGACTGTACCTTTTTTGCAAAGGCACACAGTCTGTGTGTCTTTTTTGTTTTTCTTTTTCCTTTCAAATGTGAATAATTTGCTAATTCTCTCTGGAGGTGCTGCAATTCTATATGGCCTTTCAAGGTGCCCACCACAATTTCTCTTCAGCTGCCCTGAGGGGATGCAGATTAGTTCCCAGGTGCTCCCCATGCCATGGCCATGGGCAGCAGTGTCCAGCAAACAGCTGTTGATTGACCCAATTTATTAAGATTTAAAGAATTTTTAAAGTATAATTTTTAATCCATATGGGTTTTTTCGTCATTTTCACCCATCAGCAGTTTCAAACATCAGCATTTTTGAGAAAGCCCTTTAATTCTTTAACCAGCTTGGTCTCTTAAGTGACTAAATGTGTAGGGATCTTTTCCTGGGTARCTGTGGAGATTGCAGACCAGTGTACACTGACCTCTAGGCACATACCTGCTAGGACAGAGGGAAGCTTTTAYCTTAGGTACTGGAAGTGGCCTGCTGGATGCTCTGGTGGGTATACAGGCAACCTTCATTCCTGATGTAAGCACCTCGTTTAGCTTTTGCCCTGCCTGTTGTGTTCACTGTATGCTTTGTTTCTTCCCAAACAGGGCTTTTTTGAAGARGAGGAAGGTAAAGAATATATCTATAAAGAGCCCAAATTAACTGGCTTGTCTGAGATCTCTCAAAGACTGATGAAACTTTATGCAGACAAGTTTGGAGTGGATAACGTGAAGATCATCCAGGATTCCAACAAGGTATGAAAGACAGGGGTTTTGTACAAGGGGAGAGAACTGAGTGCATGGTGCAAGATGAGCAGGCAGGTGTTTGCTGCAGAGCAGAAGCTGGCTGTTTCTGTCTCGTTTAGCTTTCCTCTGTTTTTGCCAATGGCTATAGACAAAGGGAATTCTCAGTAAAATACCTTTGGATCCATCCATGACCTGAACATTACATTTGGAAGCTTTCATCGGTATGGCTATAAATAAATAAATACATCAAAATTGTATTGGATGCCGTGGAAGCTCACCGCACTTAACGCAGTTTTGTTATGTTTGCCACAGGTGAACCCCAAAGACCTGGATCCCAAGTATGCCTACATCCAGGTGACCTACGTGACACCTTTCTTTGAGGAGAAGGAGGCCGAGGAGCGCAAGACAGACTTTGAGATGCACCACAACATCAACCGCTTCGTGTTCGAGACGCCGTTCACGCTSTCGGGCAAGAAGCACGGCGGAGTGGAGGAGCAGTGCAAGAGGCGCACCATCCTCACCAGTACGTCTGCTTGGGCTCCCTGCCCCCTGATCCCCCCTTCCCAGCTCAGCCCATGGCCTGCTTTAGGGCAAATCTGGGAGGAAACCTCCCAAATGGAGGTCTCTCTGGGAAGCAAACCCAAACAGCCCCTGTTGGTCTGGGAAAAACAATCTCCTTAGAGATAAATGGAAAAAAACTATTTATTTAACAAAGTACCTACAAACATAAAAACGAATAACATGAAACAATAAAACCTGGCAAAATTGAGAAAGTCCTTGCTGTGGGAGCTCAGCATGCTCAGTCTGTTTCCAGTCTCTCCAGTGCTGGAAAATGCTGTCCTGGGCTCAGTGGCCCACTGGTGTGAGCTCCCCCACAGCTGTGAGCTCACAGTGCTCTCATGGGGCTTTTGTCCTGAACAGGTTTAAACAGTCCGAAGAAAAAGAAAAAAAAACCAGTCTGGGGAACTTCTCTGCCCTAGCTAGCTAAAACTAACTAAAAGCAAAGGAGATYTCTGACCCGCTGCCTGTCCGTGCCTCACATGAACAGTCCAGGAGCTGGAATGTGCAGGAGTCACAGCAGTTTCTGAAAAYAAACTCCTGCTTCTCTTCTTTCCCCCTTCGCTCTCAGAACCAGTCTGAAAGGTACAGAACACAATATCTAACACAGACAGAACAGACARTTTGGGGATACAAGCATCATAAAGTCACCCTAGGACAGCCTACAAGGGCAGGTCAGGTGCCAGGAGTCCATCAGTCAGTTGTGCAGGATGAGAACTCATCTTTTCACTCTGTGTGTTGGCCATGTGCTTCCTTACAGACCTGCTGACCATCTTAGGGATAGTTCTTTTCATTCAGCTGCTTTATTTTTCCTTATAATTGACATCTTAACTGTTCTTGCAGTGATGTAACTTGGGAGTGGTTCTGCTTGGAGGCAGCTTAGCACTCAGAACCATTTTCTTTTAATAATAAACGGTTCAAAGAAAAAGCCAAGTAGGATGTCTGTTCTGCTAAGAGTAAAACTTGCAGRTAGAAATTTTTGTTCAAAATGGGAGTAGGATACATTATATAGACTTTTTTTTAAGCTAGAGGTAAGATTTCAATCAGTGTTTTAAGACAGGAATGTCAGAAGCACTAGATTTGTCTTCTCTTAATGAGTCATATTAAACTGAAGATTTTAGTTCCTTATCACGATTGAAATCTCTCTTTAAAAAAGCTTCCTTTGTGAGACTGCTGCTGAAACTTGACATGTCTGAGTTTTGATGTGTGAGGAACTGTCTGAGATGGAGGCGTTGTTCTCATGGGCAGCCGTGGGCAGAGGCTGATGTTCACAGCAAAGGCTCCCAAGTGACAGAAAACCCAATTCCCTACCAACTTCAGTGCATCTGCTTCCCCCAAAGGACAAAGTGAAAAAAAACTGCTTGCAGTGCAAGCATAGTCACCTAAAAGTTTTGTTCTGACAAGTCTGGAAAGAGGCACTGATGTCTGAGGGTGTCTTGTTGCATGACACAGCTTTGCTTGTAAGAAGAAAGGAGGARTAGCTTGTGTGTGGTTTTTTTAAGTGCTTGGGCAGCAGTAGGTGTTTTGAGATCTGTAKTGAAGCAGGCAGTTTCACTGACTTGAAGGTGCAGCTGTTATGGGCTGTCTGGCAAAAACAGAGAAGGCTGTTCTGCTGGCAGAATATTTTCCCTGGGTTATTACATGCTGTCATCAGCTACCACCCCTCAGCCCTGCTCCATCTTTGGCATTAGGTGGGAATTTGATGACCTCCTCTCCTCCCCTGCTTTTCCCTTTGGCACCTGCCTCACCTCAGTGCTTTTCACTAAAGGAAACATTATTTTCTTCCCTTTTTTTTTGTTCTTTTCTTTCTTTTCTTTTTTTCCACTCCTGTTGGATAAAGTCATGTGTTTTCATTTGTTTCCTGTGTAAACTTAAGCACTTTTAGTTTGAGAAGAAAGCAGTGACTTTCTGCTGTGACTGGAGGAGTGGTGAAGTCAATGGGGTGGCACCTGCACTGCATCTCTGCTCCAGAGCCTGCTGGGCAAAGGGCAAGTGCAGTCTGGCTGCAGTCCTTGCCTCACTGGCTCCCTGCCATGCCTGGCTCGTGCTTCCAGCTCTGGAAGTCCTGGGTTTCCTGCTCTCCAATGAGACAGACATGCTGTAAACTGGAGCTTATTTAGGTCTGAGCTGACTGGAAGCAGATGCTTAGTGAAGAAAGTCATGCATGGAGTCTGAGAGACCTTCCAAAGCATGTAGGGCAATCAGAAAAGTGTTAGAGCAGATCAGACTTAATGCCCCAGAACAGTACCTYTGCCAAAATCCCTGAGATCCAGGAAAGGCCTTGACTGGAAGTACAGAGCTTTAAAGGTGAATAATTCCTCTGTCAGCTCCCATAGCAGTTTTTAGGTTGAATGTTAGAAGTACCTCTTTACTGCATTAAGGGTGATGTTTTAACAGTAGGTTCACCTGCAGGTGAGTGTCCTGGCTTAACCTCAGTTGGTAGCTGAGCCCCATGCAGCCACTCACTCACTGAGTGCCCTCTGGTGGGATGGGAAAAACCAGAACTGTAAATGTGAAAAAACTCAGGGGTTGAGATAAAGACAGTTTAATAGGTCAAGCAAAAGCWGCACAAACAAGCAAAGCAAAACCAGGGGTTCATTCACTGCTTCCCTGGGAAGGCAGGTAAAGGTAACTCCAAGAAAGCAGGGCTCCATCACATGTAATAGTGTCTTGGGAAGAAAAACATCACGCTCTGAATGTCCCTCCCCTTCCCTCCTCCCTCCCCCAGCTCTGTATGCTGAGCATGACACCATATGGTCTGGAAAATCCCTTGGGTCAGTTGGGGTCAGCTGCCCTGGCTGTGTCCCCTCCCAGATCCTGGTGCACCCCCAGCCTCCTCTCTGGTGTGTGGGATGAGGAGCAGAAAAGGCCTTGATGCTGTGTTAGCCCTGCCCAGCAATAACCAAACTTGCCTGTGCTGTCAGCACTGTTTCCAGCACAAATCCAGAGCACAGCCCTGCACCAGCCACTGAGAAGAAAATGGGCTCTATCCCAACCAACACCAGCACAGTGAATGATTCCCAGTTCAGCTAAGCTAGGCTCCTGTCTCTAATGTGAAATATGTTTGATGTGAGGGTTTGAGCTGTCTGAACTTCAGTATGGACTCACAATTTGGTGCTTTAACTCCGAAGAAGAAATTTGTGGAATCTAAAATCTGAGCACTGAGAGCTTTTTGCCACCTGCCTGGGGCAGAGCTTGGTAGCAAACACTGGTGAGTTCAAAAGAAAATGCTCTTTCAGTGCCAGGTACATCAGAATTCAGTTTGGACCTGCTGTGTCACTTCTRCTCATTCAGGGATTAAAACTTATTTTTTATGGATTAATAAAGAGATTGACAAAGTCAAAAGTTAATACTGGRTTGTTTTGCTTTGCTAAATGCTCTCTGGTTGGGTGGGTTCCCTGATGCATGTCTCTCTCTCGAGCAGCCAGTCACTTGTTCCCCTACGTGAAGAAGAGGATTCAGGTGATCAGCCAAACCAGCACAGAGCTGAACCCCATCGAAGTGGCCATTGATGAGATGTCCAAAAAGGTCTCAGAGCTCAATCAGCTTTGCACAATGGAAGAAGTGGACATGATCCGACTGCAGCTCAAGCTCCAAGGAAGTGTCAGTGTCAAGGTAATGACAATTTGTTGCCTTTTTTCTCTTTTTTTTTTCAATGCATCTACCTGAATTTTTATTCTGATTTTCATCATTCCAGATACTTTTTGTCTTTGGCATCTCTTGTATTATAGTGCTGTTAGATCCCACTCTGAACACACTAAGGAATTGAAAGCTTTCCACTGGCATTGATGACTGCTGGTTTTATATGCTAATTATTTCATTCAAGTCTACTCTAAATAACATCTGAGGTCTTTCCAACAAGACTRTCAGGTATCACTTGAGAATATGGCCCATCATAAGCAGACAGATTCTTTAAAGAAAGTTTTACTATGATTGGCTTTGCCATTTCCTCCTTAGGAAAGCTGGGATTGTGACAGGCATGTGTATTCCTGCTGCTCTCATGGAAATCTCTTCAAACAAACCTGTAACTGCCTGGGTGGTCAGCTGGCTGGGGGCTTGGAAAGGCCAGCACAGATCTGTGCTTGTATGAGGTTGAGCAGCTCCTGTTTCCTCAATAAAACTCCTCAGCTTCTATTCTGGTGACAAAAGAAGTGAGGGGATGTTCTTCTCACAGCCTAGGGTGCCTGAGGCCAGTCTCCAAGCCTTGGAGCACCAGAGAAACCAGAATGAAAGGCCAGTTCTCTGTACCTAAGCTGTGTGTTTCTCACCCAGATAAACGCTGGACCAATGGCCTATGCTCGAGCTTTTCTTGAAGAGACAAATGCCAAGAGATACCCTGATAATCAAGTCAAGCTTCTGAAGGAAATCTTCAGGTAAAACATGAATTTTAGGCTTTTCACCCCCACATAGCACATAGGATACTCTGCACAGGCACAGGCAGGTGAAACACAAAATCAGGCTGATTTGAGCCAGCCTAATTGACATCTGCATTTACCCTACCTTACAAGTCATTCCTAAGGAGCATTTACTGGAATTCTGGGCTACCCTAGTAGAATACATTCCTTCTGATTTGAGAATGAGTTCTGAAATTCATTTCTAGCAAGGTGCAGTTTGCAAGGGGAGAAGAGATACAGTGGGTGTATATGTACACAGGTAGGGTTTTGCATTACCACACAAGTTGTGTCATTGTTTTTGTGTTTCTGTGCTTGCAGACAATTTGCTGAGGCCTGTGGACATGCCCTGGATGTCAATGAACGCCTCATTAAGGAGGACCAATATGAGTATCAGGGAGAGATGAAGTCTCATTACAAGGACATGCTCAGTGAGCTCTCCACAGTTATGAATGAACAGGTCAGAACATCTATTTTGGTGCTAGTTTGGCTCAGTTTGGGTGGCTAATTGTGTCTTCTAGTGACAAATGAAGCTGCAGAGCAAAATACTAGGAGTAAAACATTGCAATGCAATAGTGACTGAGAAAACAGTTTATTTTTTGTGGTTTTGTTTCTTCCCCTCTTTTTTTTTTAATAGAAGTATACTCTATATAGCAAATCTGATCACCAAAAATCTGTTTTCTGCCTGCCTTGCTACATATTGAAAAGCTGAATGTTTGTGAGGGTTTAGAGGCCGACTGGGGTTTAGAGGCATAGGAAGATAGTCAGTCTAAACTAKTGCTTTATGCTTTGCTTGCTTTGTCCTATAGCTGTGATGTATTTAATTAAAAGAGTAAATTGCTATTAAGATATAACCACAGGAGGTATATTCATTGTTTCKATTTATATTCAGCTTTCAGAGAAAGTTATTTTTTAAATTTTTTTATACCTGTATTTATATCTGTGAGCTCTGAATTTTCTTCATACTAAATAATACAAAATTACTTGTACAAAGCAAAGCAATGCTAATGTAAAGACTTCATCCAACAAAGTCAAAATTGTCATCTCTTTTACCAAAATCATCTGAATTTTAAAGTCCACCCTGAAGAGTCTCCCACTTGCAATCCTTTGGGGAAGCCAAAAAACGACAGCCCCATTTTGCAGGCAGTGTGGGGTTTTGAGAAAACTCTACTCCTCTTGCAGTCAACTCGTGAACTCCCTGCTTCAGAGCAGAGTATTTCCTCAGAGAAATCCCATGCCATAAACTGGGGCTGAAATATTTATCTCACAGTTGGAAAGCTTCAGGCTCTCTTGCATCTGTGCCATGTGCTTTACACCAGTAGGATTTGCCATCTTTCCCATTGTTGTATTCAAGAGTTTTGTTTCTCACCTACTGACAGTGACTTCATCACCATATTTTTTTCTCTCTTTTGTTTTTCTCTTTTTTGTTTTTCTTTTCTGACAGCTCTGTCATGGTCCTTGCTTATACAGCTTCTCTTCCTCCCTGTCTAACATTTCCCTCAATACTATAGCCAAATGTGGTATGTTCATTTTTCTTACATCTATTTTTTCTTTTAATGTCATATACTTCCCTCACTTGCTGGTTTTTCTGCTCAGCATGTTTGTTGAATTTCATCTCTAATGACTCCCTTCTCAGGGAGTTTATAAAAAAGATCCAAGGTGTATGTGTGATGTGTTGTCCAT
The DNA here is from genome assembly GCA_902810485.1 of Alauda arvensis. NCBI lineage: Eukaryota > Metazoa > Chordata > Aves > Passeriformes > Alaudidae > Alauda > Alauda arvensis. Next base: position 1,906,679 of record CADDXX010000041.1, read on the forward strand.
GAGCAGTCTTGAGAAGATCCTGTTCTTTAGGATCCCAGTGGGAACTTTGGGGAGGCCAGTGAGGCAGCTCCACAAGAGCCCCCTAATGCAAAAGCAGSTGCCAATAGTAGCAAAAGTGGCTGCCAGGCTGTGCCCAGGTCCCAGAGCTCTTCCTGCAGCCCATGATGTGAGAGAGCTCCTTCCCAGAGCTGCTGGCTCAGGCTCTGAGCTGTCTGTGCTCATGCCTGCCCAAGTGACACTGGGGTGTGGCTCACCTGAGCCCTGGCCAGGGACACCTGGGGCTTGATGGGGTAGGGTTCCACCTGGAGCTTTGTCAGGGGGAGAGGTTTCTCTTCCACTGCTGGTGCTCTGTGGTCAGKGGGGATGGCCCTGTCTCTGCTGTGAATGCTTCAACAAAGCACCCATGGAGGAAGACAGGTTTTCAGTCTGCTTTTATAGAAGTAGAATAAAAGAGCTATTACCAAGGCTAGAAGAGCTTCTTCAGGAAAAAGATCTTCCTTGTTGCTAAAGCCTACCCATAGGGCAGGGCAGAGCTTTTGCCAGTGCTGCTGGAGTGCAGCTGTGCCCACAGGCTCAGCCTGGCACTGGGTGCCAGCCCTGCTGCCCTGTGTGCAGCTGTGGGGCTGCTGCATCCCCCAGTGACAGCATGGGCAGAGCTGGGCCTGGCTGTGCCAGCTCAGGAATGTGGGTGTCTGTGAGTTTGTAAAGTGCAGGGGACTTCTGTGAGAGTGGTGCAGTTCAGGGAACCCCAGGGAGCTTGGCAGAAGCCAGCCCAGCCCCATTTTACCCCTGACTCAGAGGATGCCATCCCTGTCCCTGCAGCCTCCATTTACCAGGGAAAGGTCCTTTTCCTCTGTCAGATCCTTGGCATCATTGTGTAACAATTAAAAAAGGGRAAATCCTTGGTTAGACAATGCACACTTCAGACACCAAATGATCCAGATCTCTCTCACTGCTGTTTGTTTTTTTTCCCTGAAAAGATTGCTTACAAGGAGGACTCAGCAAAGCAGCCCGGGATGGAGCGCACGTACTCGCAAGTCATCCACAGAGCCAGCTCCTCAGTGCCAGCAGCAGCCACTCCTGCAAATCCTGATGCCTGACTGCAGCACGGGGAGCACATGGCCTCAGCAAGAGCTGGTGTCTGGGGTGGGGTTTGTTCTTTGGGGTATTTTTTCCTTTTAGATTAATAGGACTGAAAATTAAGTTGATGGACAATATCAGGAAAAGGATTTGAGGGTTAAGATTTTAATTTATTGCAAGTCTTCACGGTGTTATTTTCAAAATGCAAGCTTGAGATTTTTTTTTTTTGCCTGCCCCAATATTTGCACATTCCCTCTTTTTTTTTCTTTTTTTTTTGTCAATTTTTGGTTTTGACCAGCCTTTATTAAGCCAGGCTGATGACAAAATTCCCATTGAACAGATAGGTACACAGCAAACCCTAAGTTTGCTATAAATTATAATATATCTAATACTAAGTCCTAGTATACATATATTTTAAAGTTCAGATCGATGTTTTATAACATTTAAGGATATTGCAATTGTAAATAGAAGATGTGTAAAATATGTCATTTTTACAAAATTTTAAAAAAATATCTTTTTAGTTGATTATGACAGTACTAAGAATATGGATAACATTTCAGTTACCATTATATTAAAATATTTGTGTATGTGTATAAAAGCGTCCATAAAATTTTCTCTTTCAAGGGCTGTGCATTGGTTCATTCCTATGACAGCACTCTCTGGAGTGATGCAGATCCAGCTGTCTGTGCTGTTCTGGATGCTGATGGAGACAYGACCATCTGGAGAACGTGGCTTTGGGTTCTCTCCATGGCCCCAGACTGAWGTCACCCTGGGAWGCAGGCTTGGTGTAGTTCTCCTGCYTGAGGCCAAGGAAACTCAGGTTTTCATCTGAAGTTCTTAGTCCCAGATGTTGCCCAGGTTACACTGGGAAGCCATGTGCCTTTAGGGAGATGTTTCAGTTTCTGTGTTGTGTGGGGATAAGGTGGAGTGATTGTGCTGGTTCTTGGGAGTTCCCTTCAACCTCAGGAGTTCCCAAACTCCTTCATGTTCATTCACAGAAAATCCCWGCTTGCAGCAGTCCCTGCTCATGGTACCTGTGTGTCAGAATTCTGCTTTCCTGTGCACACAGTCCCCACAATTCTGCTTAGCTGGTTTTTTCTGTTTTGCTCATTTTCCCTGGAGAAGCTCTGGTGATTCCCCTGAGGCCTCCACAGGTTTGTTCAGGGCAGAGGCCAGCACTMTGTCTTTCTACCTGGGGCTACCAGGAGGAATTTTCCAGGGTTTTGCCTCATTCTGCCCCCCTGTCTCTTCTGTGACACCCCAAGTTCACAACTGGTGCATCTCAGGACTGCAGCCTGGCCCCAGAGTGCAGGGTGGGCTCTGAATTCACCCCATCTCTGTGTGCAAGGGAGAGGTGCCATGGCCCAGCCTCTACCTGCTTGCAGGTGCTGCCAGTACCTGCTGCTGTCTCACTCAGCAGATCAGGAGTTTTCCAGAATTCTTGGCTAAGGCTTGGAAACCCCAGCAGTGTCCTTGCCTGGTGGGGGAAGGAGAGGAGTGCCTGGGACAGCCACACCGTGGTTTAGGATGGCCCTGCTCCAGCATCAATGCAGCAGCAGCCTGACCCTCACCTGGGGCTTGGAAAGAGCCCAAGTTCTCACTGGGCACTGCCCAGCAGCATCAGCCACACAGCTGGGCAGGAGTGAGCCCTCCTCATCCTCACCTCGACAGCTCTGCTCCCCAGACACCACACTCTGCAAAACCAGTGATCTGCTGAAAGGAATGATGTCTGGCCCAAACCTTAACTTGCTTTATGGTGTATGCATAGTGGTAGGTGAAGTTATCCCTGCTGTTTATACATCCATATGGGAGGAACCCATCTATAATGTATATGTACATATGTGCATGTCATCAGTGGTGGCAGCAGGGCTGTGCTGGACAGAGGTGAGTGAGCTCCAAGYCCCCTTGTCCCTTGGTTTGTTGGTCTCACTGGGCTCATTTTGTGTTTSTGATGATTTGTGGATGGGTACTTCAGAAACCATTAGGGTGGTTTGGAGACAAACTGTTTCTAATTAATATTCACAAGAAATGAGCAACTGCATCTGTTGGTGGCCATCTCTGGGAATAACTGGATTGCAAATCATGGCTTGCACTGAGGGAATGTTGCAGACTGGGCTGAAGCCAAGCTGTGGTCTGTAAAGCAGAGGTAAGGAAATCCCTGGATTATTTTCTCAATAGCTTACACACAAAATTAGTTTCGTGAGTAAGTCTAGGGGGCTGTGGGATTTGGTTTATTTTAAACAGCCAGCTCTGCAGCCTCCTCTGGGGCTTGAGAACCAGCCCATATTCTGGGGTTAGCTTGCTGCTGGTGTTAGAGATGCTCAGGCTTGAGTGTAGCTGGTCSTTGCTCCAGATGGCTCTTCCCCTCCTGCTGTGTTCACACACTTTAAACTTAGTCGGGTGAAAGCAATTAGCACAAACATTAGCTTTGAACCAAGGCTGCAGCAGGGAGAGAAAACAAAGCATTAAAGCATGGATGGTCCCAGCATTTGCGGGGAGAGAATGAAAGAAATGCAGGAGGCCWGTGAGGCTGTAGATGACTACAGGGATGGGGTTTGGCCCTTTCCCTTTATAAAATCCAGCAACCCAAAGTGCAGAAGTCAGATKGTAGCACTGAATCCSACCCCCACCYTGTCTGTGKTGCWGTAGGAAAAGGCTCTTCACACAATTGCTGCTTTTTAAACTCACAGGATTATGTGGGGTSTGCACCATCTTTTTTTCCTAGCAAAAGCTCCCCTTTGAGACTCCTTTTGTCTAGGGCAGCCATAAGATCATGATGGGCTGTTCTTGGAGCTGAGGGTTTCTCCAGTAAATTATTTCCCAATCTATTTTTACACCTTTTCCTCCAGCTGGAGGAGGCTCATCCCCCTGCTGCTGTAGGCRAAGCTGGTGAAAGATTCCCTTTCATCCAAGGAAGGAGATCTGTGCAAGCCAGACTCCATTTGAGCTCCTTTAAAAACTTTACAGAGCGCAAAAGAAATTATTCATGTTTGTTACTTAGTGGAAGCTATCTCAACACCCCAAAAGGAGTTAAGTGTTATACATATTTTATGTTTAATCACATCTTTAGTGACACCCAACCACAACCAAAGGYTTAAATTTCAATTAGAGGGAGATGCATTAAATGTTTAAAAGGAATCATTCCATACAGGGTAATTATATCTTAACTGCAGAGATGTTACCTTGGCAAAGTAATATTGATCTGAAGAGGATTTTTTTTTCATTTTATTTTTTGATAATGTCCAAATTAAAAATGGAAGGGGATGATCTATACCATTCATACTCCATACCCACTGCCCCTGTGCTGGTCATCCATGGGGCTGGATCTGGGAAGCAGTGAAATTGCATCCATACATAGCTTTAAATGTGGCTATTTTGATCTCAGACATCCTAGCAAGGAAGGGCAGGGTACTGTTCTGGTGAGCACACACCGTGCAACAGTGCAGAGGGAACCTCCTGGGGGTCTTCTGGGGTGCCAAGGTGCCATGGGCCAGCTCCCTGCAGGAGAGAACCTGCTTGGCTTTGGCTCCCAGCTGAGCCTGTGCTGGGAACAGGCACTGCCTGCTCAGTGAGGCTGTGACAGGAACAGGCACTGCCTGCTCAGTGAGGGTGTGACAGGAACAGGCACTGCCTGCTCAGTGAGGCTGTGACAGGAACAGGCACTGCCTGCTCAGTGAGGGTGTGAGGGGAACACATCCACTGCCTGCTCAGTGAGGGTGTGACAGGAACAGGCATTGCCTGCTCAGTGAGGCTGTGACAGGAACAGGCATTGCCTGCTCAGTGAGGGTGTGAGGGGAACAGGCACTGCCTGCTCAGTGAGCCTGTGATGGGTACAGCTGCTCTGTACCACAGCAGAGCACAGCTCATGGGAGATCAAAGTGTGAACAGTGTTGGGACAGTGAGTTGGGATTCCCCAAACCAGAGGTGCTGGAGCAAGCTGTCAAGGCKAGGACACTGGGATGACAGGGTCTCAGGAGGATACCCCCCTGCCTCCTTACAAACCCTGTGAAGTGGCCATTCACACAGCTCTGCTCCACTGCCTCCTTCAGGGCTGATCTCTCCTGTACTTCAAACACAGAATCCTTCTTACTGGGAAACACAATGGAAATTATTTGCTAATTAAAACGTAACAGAACAGCCAATTTTAGTTGGGAAAAGCAGGGGAAAACTTGGGAAATGCTAAATTGATGCTTTTGTTTCAAAATGACTTTAATAAGGGATGTGCAGAGTTTGTTCCACAGGAGGCTGGTCCCTCTGGCTGTGCCCTCCTCACCACTGGGGCTGAGCCAGCCCCTGACAGCCCAGGGTGGGCTCATGGCCAGAGCATGCAGACCCCAGCCTGGGTGCCCAGAGCTCTCCCTGCAYGGGCCCTTCCAGCCTGTTTTTGTTTGAGTCCACGGAGAGCAGCTCTGGGCAGCCATCAGCTYGCTGGGCAGCTGGGGGAGGAAATGAGAACATTATTATTCTTTTCAAGAAAAGTCCAGCACAGTTCCTTGGTGAAATATTAGCTATGGAAAACATCAAGTAACTTTCCTACCTTCCAGGCATGTGTTGGAGCATTTGGAGATGGGAAAAAGTGCAGTGAAACCAGCAGTGTTAGGGGAAAGCTGCCACAGCATGTAGATATCAGGGCAGAGAGTATTGAGTGGTTTCAGGGCAGAATGGTAAAGAGCTCATCTGGGAGAGCCTCCCAGTCAGTCAGTGGTGTGTGTATTTCACACTATAGTCTCCAGATGCAGAAACACTGGCAGGCAAGCAGTTCTGACTCCTGGCACTGCAGGAGGAGGTGCTGCTGTCCCCAACAGAGCTTTGGGATCAGCCCTGGGCATGTCTCCTGCCTTCAAGAGCATCTCTGAGGGACAGTCAGGTGGGAGTCAGAGTAATGAGTGCCCTTTAAGCTGGGAGTCATAGCCTGCACAAGATCTGTGCATGGTTTGTAATGTTTCATTGCACTGACAATGTACTTCTTAGAAAATGTTCAGTATTTTTAGGAAATTCTCAGTAATGCAGAAGTGCAGTCACAGTTACTGACATCTCTGTGCAGGATGAGGTTTTTCATAACTCACTWGAGTGTCTTGAAGTTCTCAGTAGAAACATCTCATCATGAGCAGCATGTTTCCTTTTTTCCTGTTAACTATGCCCCACCTTACAGRAGCTGCATTTTCAGTGTGCTGTTGAAGCTGTGCTCCCCATGTGCTGCTTCATTGAGCTATAGTCACTCACTTTTTGTTAGGGACAGCTGTGAGGGTGTTYCTTACACTGTGACACATTTCTGTGACCTGAAATGGCATGTGATGTTCCCTGTAGTTCTGAGTCATGCTTTAGATGTCATTGCACAGAATGCCTATGCTGAGATACCTTATAGCTACAGAGTTTCAAATATACTCATGTGTGATAGGGGATGTTTCACTTGAGAAAAAAAATAAAAAAGCAGAGTAAGAAATTATTAATAATAACAATAATTTTAGGATGTATTTTGTGCTTGKGGCTGCTCTGTAATCGTGATGCTCTCTCCCATGAGTGAGGGCTTGTTTTAATTTGAAAGCTATTGCAAGCTCTGTGCAGGTAACTTTGGGCCCAGTTGTGAGCTCCTCATTATGAAATTTCCAGCTGAGCATAAAGATTCTCTTGCATGAGGCATGGGTTTGTACTCYGCAGCATATGTTGTGCTTGCAGGGGGCTGGCATCAAAGAGACTAATTCTGATTATTCTGCACTAACTTGAGGATCCATTTAAAGGGACAGAGATCCAGAGCCTCAGAAATTCAGCACGGAGACCTGAAGTACCTTCTCAGAAGTTTGAAATGTTTCTGTAGCCAAACTTCACACCAGCCCAGTCCAAAACCAGAGCCGAGATTTTCAGATGTGACTCATTGTACCTTGGTGTTTCTATTTCAYATTTTCAGGTTAAGCCTTGTTTTTCAAAAGTATTGAGCATCCCCTGCTGGAATTCACACCCCTTTCAGGAGCCTTGAAAGCTCAAAATCAAAGCTTCTTTTCATATGGGTCATGTGGGATTTTCTGCATTCACGTGGGAGTTAAGGCACAGTCAGGCAAATGGTCCTTGCAAAAGGAAAAGGATGCTTAACAGACATTAATAAGTTAAACTATTACCTTTTAACAGACTAATCAGATAACTCTGTGCCATCATTACCTAATGAGAYGTTGAAACCTGAGAATGCTTTACACATATAATTGGGTTTTGCCGTCTCGCTGTGTTTCTGGGAGGTTGTGGAGCTCACTCCCCGCGACTGCCTCACCGTGAGCAAGTCCCCACTCGGCCGTGGTTAAAAGGGAGCGTTTAAATTAGTCATGAGAAGAAGGCAAGGTCTCATTCAAGCAGAGAGAGCAGCCAGCTTTGCTCTTGCCCGGGTACACGTGGGGCTGGGGAGCGACTCCACGGGCTCTGCCCTCCCCGCTGTGCTTCCCCTGCGAGTGCTGCTGCTGTCCCCCTGTTCCCATGTCCTCCTGTCCCATTCCCACTCAGCTGGAGCACTTCTTCTTCCCACTCCAGTGTCAAGGACTGAGCATCCCTGCACGCTCGTAGGTGCCTTCCTGGGCCCATCCAGGGGCTGTGCTGCTGTGTCCCCCGTGAGTGCTGCTCTGCACTCCCAGAGCTCGGCCTGCCAAGGCACCGTCTCAGCCCTTTACACACGTGTAAGCCAGCCTAGCCCTAGGTGGGCTGTGCCTCTGGGGGACACCTGCCTGCTGGCATGGCAGCACTGGCACCCTCCTGCACCCCAGCACCAGCTCACCCTTGTCCATCAGAAGGGGCTTAGGAACAGCAGGTTGTGGCTGTGCAATAGGTAAGACCCAAAAGCCATGCTTTTCAGAATAAGAATGGATATTTTTCAGTGTTTGTATCTGTGGGAGTGAACCAAAATGGGCCTCCAGGTTCCTCTGTTTGGCTACAGAGTGGTGCCAGCTCAGAGGAGGGGGAGGTACTCCCATAGCTAAAATGGGGGGCTCCAAACAACCCTGTAGTGAATCCAGTCAGTGAATAATGCACTGATTGCCCTGGTGAAAGCCTGAGGCACTGCTGCAGGAATTGGTACACGCTCCTGTACCTGCCTGGGCTGCAGCAGCTCAGCTCTGGTGAGGAGCCCAGACYGGCCTGAGGAAGGAGCAGGGCCCTGCAGGGATGGACCTGCTGGGTGGGTGAGACAGGCTGGGGACTGGGCTGAGAGCAGCTCCCTCCCCAGGGAGTGCAGGCCCAGGAAATGTGTTAAACTCAGAGRTGACCAGCAGACTTGAGAGACTGCACCATCTGTCCCATTATTAGAACACTTCCAATTTCTGCTGCAGAATCTGCTCTGTCAAATCCTTTTCTGACAAGGATGCATTTCCTTACACAGATGATCATCTGCAGATGAAATGCATCCAAAACAAGATGTGACTTGGCCTGGCAGGGCAGCACCTGTGGGGACACTGATGTGGCTGCCAGCATGCTGGGCTCAGCTGAGGAAGGGCCTTGCACGCTTGCATGTCCCATTGCATTCCAGCTGTTATTTGAGTGCTCAGAAGAAAATACATTCAAGTTGAGCACCAATCTTAAACCTGCTGCTGAGCCTTATGGGATAGGCCAAGTAAAGCATAGGGATAATTTAAATGCATAGAGGTCTAAATGTCTCAACTTTGAGCAGAATGAAGGGGAGAAATGAAAATTGGGAAAAAATATGTTTGCTTCTTAAATTTTTGTTTACCTCTAACTTTGCCATTTAAATGGAGAAGCCACTGAGAGAAGGCCAATATGGGATCAAATTTGGATGTTAAACCCATTCAGTCCTTTCAGATGTACAGAAGGAAAATGATCAGAATTGTGTCAGCAAAACAGAATCAGCACACATAAAAAAWCTTCTTGATAATTTTTWAATCCACTGAAATATTCTTTTTTAYCTCCTTAAGTTGTACAGCCAGATTCAGAAGAGGATCAGGCTCTTTTGCACCACAATGAAACATAAAGCATGCCAAAGTCAGAAATCAAGGCAGGACTCAGGGCACAGTGATGTTCTTGCACAGTGAGAACTGGRAGGCTTTGGCATTGACCCTGACCAGAGCTGCTGTTGTGTTTTTGCCTGGTAATTYTTTATAGGATGCATATATCCAGTGCTGCTGACATTCAAGGCTGATGAACAGCGAACCTTCCTGGGACTCCAGCCCTGACAGAGATCTGGACTTCAGGTTTGCTGCTGGGATGATGGACCTGTGAGCTGTTCTATTCCCCAAGATTTCCTGTGGGGGCAGGTGGGCTGCTGTGCTTCTCCCCCATCCTGTCCCAGCAAGGCTGGAGATGCAATGCCAGGACCTGTGCTCTGTTGTTGGGTTTAGTCCCAGAAAAGGGAGGCTCTGTCCTTTTGCACAGGGACTCCCGTGCCACTGGGAGGCAGACACGCCTCCAGCTGCAGCATGTCAGAGAACATTCACACTGCTGCTGATGGATTTTCCAGGGCTAAATGTTGTGATATACTAAAAAAACCATCATACTAGAGTAGCAATGAGTCCTTTTTGATTTTTTTATCTCTCTAACCTCAGAGGAGCAAAAGGGGTTTGGCAAGTGAGACAGCTACAAAAGCTGTTCAGCAGTGGTGGTGGCTGTGCAGGTGCTGTTCCCTGCTGGTGGCACTTCTCACACTGTCCCTTCCCAGCTCTCAGTGCAGCCCTTCCCYAGGGAGCCCTGCAGCAGCTGTGCACACACAGCCACTGCTGCATGGCACCTGCTGGGCAGGGCAGGACAGAGAGCTGAGCTCCCCAGGGTTTGGATGAAGATGCTCCACGAGGTTTCTGTGTCTTGTTTGCAGGTTTTCTGTTGCAGTACTATTTGGTATGCAGTTTGTGCACTGRGAGGGAGCACATCCACCAGCAGCCACACAGAGATATTGCTGTGGGGCTCCTAGCAGAGAGCTTCAGGTATGACTGAGGGTGAAAACAATTTTACCTGGGTCCATATCCTACCAAGGAAAACTTGCCAAAGCATTTCAGGTGTGAGAAATTGCCCTTTCTGTTTAAAGACTTGAAGTGTTTTATAGCAAACCCCACACAGTTACAGGCGTCTGCAGTAGGCTCAGGAAGGCACTCACCAAAATCTGCAGCCTGCAAGTGTGTCATGGCTGAGGCACCCAGCATTTTCCCACCCGTGGCACACAGAGCACAGCAGCCAGGAGCTGGCAGGGTAAGCACACATCTTGGACCCCACTGAACATACAAACAAGGCTGGGTGCATGGAGCTCTTTCTACTTTCAGGGAACATCCTGGTCARCCCCGTGGCAAAGGCAGATTTGCCAGGTTTTCACTGTCCAAACCTCCTGAGTCATCTGGCCATTTCAGCAGGGGCAGCTGTACAAGGTTACAAGACAAAAGTAATTTCCTCAGGTGTTTCAGGTGCATCAAAAACCAATCTGGTTCCAGAGGAGCAGCAGGCATGGCATGAGAGCAGCAGATGTCTTCAGCTCCAGCTGGGGTAAGCTATTTGCTGAGCTGGTGAGTGTCCCCTGCCCAGCCAAACCTGCCAGCTGCAGGATCAGCAGCAATCTGATAATTACACATGGGTGCTGTCACTGCTCCAGTGCCTGATGTGCTTGCTGGAGAAACAGASCCATAATKCTCCCTACACATTATCCCCAGCACTGGGGCACCTACACTGTTCTTTGTGCCTGGTCCAAGCCCAAGAAAAGTGCATGGGTGCTGTGGGGTCATCTGCAGCCTGAGAACTCATATTGGTTTCAGCTCTCTGCCTGCAGCCAGAGCYCTCTGGAGAGGTTCCCAGCAGCTGGCAGCTGATGCTGGGCAGCAGCACCTCCCCACAGACCCCATGGCTTCCTCACAACAGCCCTTCTGACACCTCAGGAAAAACAAAGACTGAGTCATCTCATGTTTGAAGCATCTCACAGCAGTTTCCTTTCTTCCCCCAGCCTCCAGCAGCAGAGTGGGGAAATGCACAAGATGAAATGTTGGGTTTTTTTCCTCTCTCTGTTATTTCTGAGTCACTGTTAAGCTGTTGGGGAGTGAAGGGCCTCAAAGCAAAAGGTGTGTTGAATTATTTCCCTGTTGACTTTCTGCCATTCTCAGTTCTGTATTTTGAAGTAGGTTTTGGGGAGAGGGAAGACTGCTCCACAGGTTTTTGCATCTTACTGCCAGAAGAAAGATGGCTTTAGGGACTAGGTGATGAGAGAAATATGTGGGATAGTGTTTCTCTTGCTAAGACAAGAATCATGCCTGGTCTGTCTCTCGTTACACTCCTGGGTGCTGTGCCAGTGCTCCTCTCCAAGAGAGGCAGCYTCAGCCTTCCAGGAGAGCTTTGGTGTACCTGCTTGTCCATCACAGCTGCTGGCATGTGCTGTTAATAGCAGAGCTCTTGCACTGTATCAACTTTCATTTAGAAATTTAATTTTCCTTAGAGAAATTACTAATTCTGGAATTGAAATTCCAGACACACAGAGCAAAAAAAAAAGTGTAAACCACCCCGTGTTAGGGAAGAGATGAATTGCTGCCCGGCAAAGACTGACCCTCTCTCTGTGCCGTGGAGATGATCACTGGCCTTTTTGGGCAAACCAGGGGTGATGGGCTCCGTGCTCCTCAGCCGTGCGGAGAAAGCCAAGGGGCAGCGAGGGGCGGGCGGGTTTGTCCCGGGGCAGCGCTCCCGAGTGACAGTGATTTGTGCGGGGAGGAGCGGGGCTCTGCTGTGAAACGCGAGCCCCCAATGAATAAATCATGGCMCTCTCCTGGCAAGGGACAGCTCGGTCCGTCCTTGCCAGGGCCGGGATGTGGCCCGGCAGGGGAGGGGCTCCCCTTGCCCAGGGGCTTTTAAGGGCAGGGTGTGCCCGGGGCTGCGGAGCCTCTGCAGGGCTGGGCAGGACCATGGAGGGGAACGCGCACCTCCTGCACGTCATCCGCAAGATGCGCTCCCAAATCAACCGGCTGGAGAGGGAGAACAGGGCSCTGAAGGGAGAGCTGCAGGGCTGCGGGCAGAGCGCCGTGCCGGCAGCAGGAGATGGGCACGGCGGTGCCAGGAGCCTCGCCCGTGATGGGCAGGGGCCGGCAGCATCCTCAGCATCCCCWGCATCCCCWGCATCCCCGCAGGGCAGCGCCGCGGCCGCGCCARCACAGCCGAGGGAGCGCGCAGGTACCGAGCCGTGTGTCTGTCCGGGGCACGCTGGTGTGCCCGTGTGCCAGCCCGCTGGATCCTGCAGGCAAGGGGCGAGAGCTGCTGGCTGGTTACAGCCTCATGGGAGCGCCCTGGCCGTCCTGTGCTCACAGCGAACCCCCAGCGCTGCATCTCTCGCTCCGTGGGGCTGCTCAGGGTGCATCCCCCCAGCTGAGCTGSRTGGAGKATTTTGCTGCTGCTCAAACRAAGGATTCCACTCAAAGAGTTCCGYTTACTTAAGYAGAATTTGACTTTCTGCTTTGGGTTTTCACAGGCACGGACTCTCCTCCACACGCCTGTCCCCCCGCTGTTCCAGGCAGAAAAGGGCCAGCGCTCATAACCATGCCACAACCCGTCCTGCCTTAGTCAAAGATGAGAAAAATAATAACAAGGAATGACGGGTTGGCTGCAGACATCACAGCAGATGTGCAGTTTGTTTTTGTAGATTGCATAGTTTGTTCTTGCTGGGGCAGAGAGGGGTCAATATATGAGAATACATTCTCTTGACAATTTTATCAGAGGATAAAAAATGAAAATATTCCTCAGTTATAGAAGTCTGGTTGGGACTTCTGGAGGAATTAATGAAGCAGGAATCAGAGCAAAATGCTGCTTGGTGAGAAGTATTGGAGAAATGGGCCCACAAGTTTTCATGGAGACAAATCTGTGTGAGGGAATGAGAGGAGAGGCTGACCAGCACGAGTGGATTTTTGKGCAGCCAGAGRGGTGCTGTGATGGAATWGTGGCTGTTGCCAATCCCACTGACYCAGCCTGAAGGCCTCAGGAAGGGGCTGCTGGGGGCTCGGGATGTCATCAGTTTGGGARCAGCTCCATGGTCTTCTGGCAAGGGGGAAAGCTGTGGAAAGTGCTTTCTAACCCTGTGGCTCTTCCTCTCCAGCTGCCTCCTAGGGCAAAGGGTGGGAACTAAAGGGGCTGTCTGGCCTCCTCTGCCTCTCAGCCTCACCACAGACAAAATGTTTTTGAGCCCCAAAAATTGATTAAAACTAGAATGGTAGATTATTTGGGATTGGAAGGGACCTTAAACATCATCCAATTCGAACACCCCTGCTAATGGGTATGGACACCTTCCACTAGACCAGCCTTGAACACTTCCAGGGATGGGGCATCCACAACTTCCCTGGGCAACCTGTGCCAGAGTCTCACCTCCTAAAATCTCATTTCCCCTCTTTCAGCTTAAAACTGTTCCTCCTTGTTTCACCAGTTTCTGCCTGTGTAAAAAGTCCCTCTCCAAAAAGACATAGAGGATATCTGAATTGTCATTATTATTAATGGCAGCATGATTAGCATCAATGTTGTTTTTATCTCTGCTTTTTTCTCTGCTCCTCAGATCCCACCATGACTGTGAGGCGCTACCCCACCGTGTCCCCAGCTCCTGCTCCTCCCAGCACAAGGTCCCACTGGGCTGGCAGGAAGCCTGCAAGCAATGGGTGCCCAGAGGTGCCAGGCAGTGCCCAGCCACCAACCCCTCCTGCTGCAGCACAGCCCGGCAGGGAAGAGGAGAAAGGGCTTGGAAAGCCACCAGCCAGTTGTCCCTCCTACAGCCACTCCAGAGACATGAAGCTGCTTCAGGAGCACGTCCACAAGTGCCAGTAGGTTTGGTTTGGCTTCACAGCACCACTTCACTGCCTGGGCTGGCCACAGGTTTCACCTCATAAAATAGATGGACTTTGCTCTGGGTTTTAGTAAGTTATCAGCAGAATGGTTATTTGGTGTATGTGGGCCCTGAGCAGCCTGGAGAGCTCTGCTGAGGAAGTTGGGCTTCTCCTCCCTGCACTGCAGGACGTTTGGCATGGGAAGCAGGTTACATTTGTTATAGAAAGGAGAGGCTGAGGGAGAGAGAAGCAGGTTGAAATCTTTGCTCTGTTAAAGCCAGGCAGAGTTTTGCAGATTGGTGTGATGTTCTGACAAGCTGAGCTTGAAAGGCATTTTTAAACTTTGAACAAAAAGCACGGAAATACCAAGGAACTCTGCTCTATGCCTTTAGAAGTGTGATTACTGTGGCTCRTGGATTCAGATGTACTGTATCATATTTCCTCTGTAACTGAAGCATTACAAGTTAATTCTTTCAGCCTTGAAAAAAGTAGTCTCAGGACAGCTTCTAAATTAAGTGAAATGGCTGCTGGACCAGCCCTGAGTGTCTCTGCTCATTGAYGAGAAGCTTCCCAGCACAGGACAAAACCACAGGTAGAAGCAGCAGTAATGAGGCTGTGATATATGATAGCCCAGCCACATCCTGTTGCTGATATATCCACCTTGGAAATTCCTGCTGATTCCTGGGTTTAGCCCAATCATGCTGTGCTCAAAAGGAAAACAATCCMAATGGCCTCAAAGCATGTGTTTGAGCAGGGAGCAGCCCAAGCTCTGCCTGCCTGCCCGTGCATGTCCTGGGACAGGACTCCAGTGGCCAGCCCGGGGGCTGACACTGGCTGTGGGCTGTGTCACCTGTGTGGAGGCACCTGTGCATGGCACATCACAACAGCTTTTATTGTGTAAATCCTCAGAGCAGGCCAGTGCCCAGCCCCTTGCACTCCCCATGCAAAGCTGATTYGGGGCCCAGCTCCTCTCTGAGAGGCTGCAGGGGACAGCAAGGTCAAGCTTTCAGAGGCACCTGCATTTTCTGGTAAGGACATTTCAGGGTCAGACGTTTTACAGCAGTCAGACTCCTAAATTTAGTCGCTGGCAGGGAGCTGGTGTCGTTTTCCAAAGCAGCCTGTCCCTGTAACCCGGGATTTGTGCACACACCCCGGCGGCTGCGGGGGCACTGCGGGCTCTGGTGCACAGGAACAGCTCGGGGCTCTGTCCGGCTCACACGGGAGCCGTGCGGGGCAGGAAACACGGGCAGGAACCACGGCATGACAATGGCAAACACTGCGGAAACAGCCTTCCAGGCAATCAAAGCAGCAGCGCAGATCTGTTACATCGAACGCCCGGGGAGCTGCCGGTGCCCCGTGAGGATTTTATCGCTGCCATCAGCGCTGCCCCGCCGAGCTGAACGGGGACGCGGTGCGCTCACTGCTCCTGCCCCGCCAGGAGAAGGGGCTGTGCAAAGAGCTCCTCGCCCTCGGCAGCCTGGCTGACAGCCTGAAACACAAAGCTTTGTGTCTCTACACCAAAAAATATTTAGTCTCTTTTATGGTCTTGATGGTGGATGCTTCCATTATATACCAAATGTCTGACAGACACCAATCTTAGTCAGCAGGTAATTTCTGGCAATTAGTTTAGCAAGCTTATTAAGCTTAATTTTTTACAAGGATGACATTTTTGCTTCCCAGCATGCTGCTTCATGTCAGGTTTTCCTATTCTTTGTTTATTGTAGCTTCCTCACRTTTTGCTCCAAAGCTATAATCCTGTGTGCAATATGAATATTTTTGCTCTAAAATTAACTCTGTAGAAGTATCACCTTGAATTTATATAGAGTGCAGTTGCATCCAAGTAATAAAAAACAGCACCTCTAACAAATCATCTCTAATTTGCATGTCTAAAATATTTTAATTCATATATGCTARAGTATTATTTCTACCAGGGGATTCCCACTGCGTTTGGTAAATGAAAAAAAAAAAAAAACAAAAAAACATTAAATATTTAAAGACAGGATAAGAGAGGATGAGAACTCTTTCCAGGGCTATTATACTGAAATTACTGCAGGGACTCTGTGGGTGCACAAGCACCCCCAGGGTTCTGTGCACACACGGCTTTGTACACTCAGGCCAGGCACTCACAGAGGGATGTGAGACTCCATGGAAAAAGGCAGATGCTTCCAGCAGACAGCACCATGCCTGGTCCTTTGGGATGACCATGTGAATGGCCTGAAATCATGTCTCCAGCAGCATGCAAGGTTGATAGCATTTACTTTTTGCTTGCTGGGTTTGGTGCTTTGGGTTTTTTTTTACTTTCTCTGCATGTTTTACACATTTGTAATCCTCATAATGATTTCTYGTTTTTTCTCCAGGGGTAAAGTGAAGGCTGTGAGTTTCCTCTTACCAATGGACATATCATCATTTGCTGAAAAGCAAGGGTCTCTCCAAAGCCCACAAAATCAGAGCACAAAACATCTAAYGACCATCACTGAAAAGGATATGTGAGCTGGTGAATTTTTAAAGGCCCATTGATTCCCCAGATAAATTGGCCTTAAATGATAGCTGTGTGTCAGGTTCCTCTGCTGCAAAACGTTCTGGCAGGATGCCCAGAGAGCATCACCAGCCGTGTCTGGGGTCACTGGCCTGGTGTTCAGCATGGAAATGGAGCCACAACAAAGGCAGCTGARAGCCCAGGCACTGTGATGGAGCCACACAAAGCACAGGTGCCTCCACAAAGCGTCTCCAGGACCCCCCAGCTCAGAACTGACGTGAACAGGGTGTTAAAGCTGGGTTTGTGTGTTTGTCACAAAAAGCAGAAACTGTGTCATCACTTGTGTTTGCTGATTCCCTTGACAGAAAGGTGTCTGAGGCAAATGGCAGAACAGGAACTATCAAAGAGCCTGTGAGGTTTTTGCTGTAGGTAAAACTTTCAAGCTTCACTAGCACAGCAAAGTTAAGGAGATGYTGCAGAGTTAATGTTGCCCTGGATTTCTGCAAAGCTTGGCAATGAGTTTATGTCCATTTGGGGCTCACTTCTGACAGAGCACAGGGCAGAGKAAGCATTTATTGGTGTGAAAATGTGACCACAAATCTGCTTCTCAYCTGGTGTGCTCATCCAGCTGGAGACCAAAGGCTGGACACCAAGTCAAAATAGGAAGAATTGTGAATATCAGAATTTTTTAGGGATGGCTTCTCAGCACAGCTTGGAGCAAAAATCATTAGCAGAAATTCAGCAAGCAAGTGCAACATAACTGTGAGATAGAAACTACAGACAGCCTGTAAAAAATGAGCAGTGCTTGTTAGTCTA
This sequence comes from Alauda arvensis, assembly GCA_902810485.1. Classification (NCBI taxonomy): domain Eukaryota; kingdom Metazoa; phylum Chordata; class Aves; order Passeriformes; family Alaudidae; genus Alauda; species Alauda arvensis. Next base: position 1,923,800 of record CADDXX010000041.1, read on the forward strand.
ATCATATAAGTGAAGATAACATTCCATGTGTTTATTTTGATTACAGCTATTTATGGAATCAAAATACTGCACACTGCTATTTCTTTCTGTACAGGAGGCACTGATGATTGAATATTGTATAGAGAACACATGAATACTAGATGTTTGTACAGATAACTTTAAGGTAGATTTTCATCTCCTTGTCTACTCTTAAAGTCTTGAGTTTTCTAAGGTGGAAGCAGAGACAGACAAAATTCCCTCTGGATTTTCCATGATGTTGTATACTTTTATGAAATTGTGTATTTCTTTTTTCATTTTGAATTTCACCATGGTTCTTTTATATTCAAGTGTAGTTTTAGTGCATTCTATTTCACTGCTATTTTATTTGTGTGTTTTTGTGTTCAGCTTGGATCCATACAGAGTTGCATTGTAATGTCAGAAGTAATGAATTAATGCAAACRAGGTTCCAGTTTGGAAAGTTTACTGAACAGCCCATTTTGGAAGGCTTTACAGGGAAGTGTTTGATAAATGTTTTAAGRAAAGCATCATATGTGAGAATTAAACACTGCATATGTGTTCAATTAAGCACCTAAATCCAGTTGTTCTCACTTAGGAAAGTAACAAGTCYTTGAAAAATCTGGCCCCTTTAAGGTACCCAGACTTTTACAGTTAAGGTTTTAAGACCAGATTTAATGGGATTTGGGAATACAAATGCTTTAGAAAGCTTTCAAAAGTCTCAGCTGTTAATTTTTCTAAGCCTCAGCTTCCATGAAGCAGTGATGGGAATTCTCTTCTCCCACCCTTTCTGTGTCAGTTCACTGTAGATACGTGGCTGACACAAAGACTGAGCACTTYTGTAGGCCTAGAGGAAAAAGAGAATAGAAAAGGTGGAAGGGAGAAGAGGGACAGGAATCAAAGTAATCATTGGCAAATGGCAGTCGGTAAATGAATGAAAAGATTTATTTTTGAATTATATTTTTGCAGTCTTTAGCAGTGSCTACAGATTTAAGAACACATGATGATGCACAGGCACATTGATTTTTAGAAGCAGCTGTGCAGATCTGACCCAGCTCTGCACCTCCAGGAGAACCAGATTGTAGCAGATGCCACAGAGAAACCACTGAGCACACCACTTTTACCACAGTACAGCATGAAGGAATTTACCATGGAGCACTTACTGGCAATTAAGACATTCCAATATTCAACACCCAYAGCTTGTTCAGTGCAAGAAGGGCGGGTTTAAGCAAAGCATGTGTTAAAGGACAGAGAGATGCTGGCAGCAATTAAGCCACTGTTCTTTTTTTTCTTCTTCCCAAGAAGATCCATACAAGTTCAGAGGAGTTCTGGGCTTCTGCCTAAAACTCTGTAGCAAATTTATATTAAACCTCAGAACATATACCAGACCCTGTTCACTGATGGCCAGACTGGTTGGACCATCTCCAGCTGCAAATCCTTTCTTTCAGAGGAGTGGTCAGTGATGTTCAGCCACAGGTGTGGGGCTGTAAAAGCACCAGAGACAGCAAGAGCTTCCCTGCTGCATCCACACTGGCCACTGAGAGATGTGAACTCCTGTGTCACACTYGTGCTTGTGCAGCAAATGCCAATAATGCCAGAGTCCTCCACCGCCAGTGGTTAAATGATGTGYTCTCCCTTCCATCAGCAAGGTTGGTCAAAAGTACTGAAACACATCTCAAGGCTGCAGGCACAAAAGTCTGGTCAGAGTTCCTTCTTGACTTCAATCACTGGGATAGTGCTGATTTAACTGTTACTTCACTTTTACATCATTGGGAGTGAGCAATTGGGTATTCTCATTCTTCAGGRAAGTCTTCTTAAAGCTCTGGCTGCACTACAGAAGCACAAAGCCACGGGCACTGGGACAGTGGGGAGGAGTTACCCAGAGTGAAGGTGATATTTAGATTGYGTGTCTGAGGGTAGCAGAGTCAGTGATTGAAATCTTGATACCCAGCTTAACAATTAAAACCCTTAGACACAGCACCAAYATACAGCAGATCTCTCCCTTGCCAAAATAATGAACAGTATTAGATAACAAAATCCAAATAAATGATTAAAGCYTTCCATTCATAAAACTGGACTCCCTGAATGGTGCTGCTCAGCTGTATGGTGGAAGGTCCTCCTGTTACAGGGTGTGCCTGCAACAGCATTTCAGACAGTCAGGAGTACACTCCTGAGGAATTTGCTGCTCAAACCCATTCACCACACTTTGTTTCTCTCTGTAGAGTGGTCTCAAAGCACACAAATGGATCTCTTCTGGATGAAGCTAAGTCAGAGGATGTGCACATGAGGTGCTCCAAAAGCTAACAGGTATTCATTGCATGGGACCACACCTAGCAAACCCCCTGAACACCTCTGAGACCAGCACTGATGGTTGCACTCTGTGCACCCTCCTCTGCTGGTCCAGTTGCACTAATTGCTCCTGCAGACTGAGCTGCACAGCTCCTGGACTATGAAACTCCTGTCTAAGAGACCTAAAAAAAAAAATCTAACCAGGTGAAATTCCATCTGGCTGTACTCTAAAGAGGAGGAGATGCCTTTCATCAGTCCTAGCTCTATGTCTGGTGTTTAAAGAGCCTCACTCCTGCTGCAGACACAGAGGGAAATGTGATGCTCCAGACTGTTAGACAGGAGTAACATTATCACCTTCTCCAGTGAGTTCTTGCCCAGAGTTCACATTGGTCTCATTCCTGCATCCTTAGTCGATGGATCCACACCCAGGGCTAATAAATCAGTGTGCAGGGCACATCTTCTGTCAAAGTCAGCCTATTCCAGGCTCCATTTATAGGAGTGAGAGCACAATTTGTAATGCACCAAATTGTCTACAACCCTTATAGCCACTGTATTTTTGCTCCTCTCTCTGACGTCCCTGACAAATGAGCTTCAAATTTTCTCTCCCATTTCTGATCAGGCATAATCTAAGAATATATCAGCATGGAAGCATTTCATTGAGCAGCCTCTGGTACCAGGTAATGTTGATCTCTAATGCTGTTATTTTCAGTTATGYTGGCAACATTAATTCCAGCACTGTCAGTCGCCTTCTGCAGTCCTGAATCTTCTTCTTGTTGTTGTTGTTTAGCTGGGGTGAAAAAATGAGAAATAAACTTGAAACTCATTTGAAGGTCCCAAGTAGGTTGTAGGCCTGGAGCAATCTTTCAGTGCAGTGACAAATGTGATGCTTTGTAGCTCCACCATTTCCATGTCCTYCCATGCACAGTGTGTATGGCTGGTTCAGAGATCACAGATGCTCTTTTTTACTGTTGGCTGCCATCAAGCACACATTGTTCTTTCTTCAGGATGCAAAAATACAGGTTGTTTTAATCAATTCTGCACTTCATAATGCCTTTATCCAACAAAAGATCCTTTAAGAAATGAAGCTGTTATTGCAGTTAAAACATAGGTGGAACGCTGCTAACCTCACATGGGGAAGTTGTWGGCTGTGCTGGAGTCAAGACAGATGGTCACTTCAGGGAATGTTTCTTTTACGGCAAGTGCTCATTTGAGTAGGAATATTTCTAGCTGGATGAGTCACCTCTTTCTCATTTGCTGCATCAGACACCAACACATGATTTTACACAAGGATATTCAGAGATGTGGCACAGGCTGAAAATGCATCTTCAAAGCATCCTGCAAAGGTTTCTTTCTCCACCAGGAGYATTATATGGCCCACGTAGATGGATTAAAAAAAAYTCCTCCACTGTTTTATTTTTACTGAAAACTGTGATGAAATGTCTTTTTTCTTTTTTTYYTTYTTTTTTTTWMMAAAWT
>CADDXX010000041.1:1927576-1942976 GCA_902810485.1 Alauda arvensis
AAAATCAGTCCCATAACAGCAAAATGCACAAAATCATAATAAAATTYCTCTGTTTAATGTAAAAGTAAGAAACTTAGAGTAAAGTGCAAAAATTAGAGCGAACATTTCTATTCTGTGGCTCTTCAGCAGCAGGTTTGGCTCTTCCCTGGTTTGGAGGACGAGGCCCATCATCTGCATGCTGGTTGCCATGGAGACTCCCATCACTTTTGGAATCACAAGTTTTGCCTGGAAGGAAACACTCCTGCAGTGTGAGTTTTTAAGGACCAGAGAGGTTTCTGTTTGCCAGCACACCACATACCAGATTAACCACCACATCTAAGCAGGTGGGAGGGAAGGCAGTAAAATATTTTCCAGTAATTAGTGACAACATATTTAGTCTGTATAAAATCCACAAAACACATAAATAGAACTACAAGACTTGCTGCATTAGATTAGGTTGTTATGGCATCAAATCTGTTATCTCTCAGTATGAGCTACTTCAAAGGAGAATGAACTTTGGTCACAGAACATGAGCATGGCAATAAATCCTTCTGACTCCTGCAGCAGACAGGACTGAGGTCTCTCTTGAGTTGGTTAAGGCTGCCCCATAACTGCATCTTTTCTAGGAAAAGATGTGTACATGAACAGTTCATGGCTCTGTCCCTGTGAAGAGCTGTCTAACCTTCATCCATTCTATTTGCACTCTCAGAAGGGCCCTGGGCTTTGACAGCTCTGTCAGCTTCTTTCTCACTACTGCACAATCAACACTGGGATTGCTCCAAAGCTGAAATTTGTCTGGCCCTAAAGATTGTGCAGAAGGGTAATGTGTATARGTTGGCATGAATTTCTGGCTTGAGTAAAACCATGGTTATTTAGAAGATGGGTATGAAGAACTTGCAAGATTAAGCCTCAGTTACTTCCTAGTTCTGTGGTCTTTGTGAGATGGTAACTAAATAACTACCTGTTAAATCTCCAGCTTTCATCTGATTTCTTCTTTTGAGGCTGTTCTGTGCATCTGTGGGGCCATCAACATACTTCATTGCAATAGCTGGGGTCTGGTCCTTCTTTTGCTGAGTCTGAGTAGCTGAAAGAAAACCACAAAAGGACATTTAATTGGATTGTAATAATGTTCATTTGTTCAAGGAGRAAAATACGTGTTGAGTTGACTCTACCTGGCTGATGAGAACTTGGTATAGCTTCAGTCTTGCCTTCTGGAAAGGACTGAACAGATTCATGGCCAGAATCTAAATCTTTCATGGGCCTTCCCATAATCTCATTCTCAGTTGCAGATTTATTTCTAATGAGGAAGTAYGTGTGCATTTTCCCTTTGCCTTTTACTTCTATTTCTCCTCTTTCAGTAATCTCAAAATTCTTGTATTTTAGGCACCTAAAGTATGAGAAGCAAAATGACACATGAAAATTCAGCGACAAGTGAAAATGACATTGATGTTTTAAAAGAGCTGAGTGATCAAATCACAACAGTCTGGGGGAAAAGAGTCTCAATTTGTGAACAACTGAGGATTTGTTTCAAATGTTTATACAAGCCTGCTGTGCTTTCATAGCTTTACTCATACAGCCTGATCAAAAATGAAGGGATCACATAGTCAAATACTTCAGTASGGTAGAKGGTTCTTATTCACCAGTAAATAGRAATTAAGAASTGAGGCAGCCAATATCAGCTAGACAGAATTATCCCCAGTCATTTCATCACAGAAGRCAATCAGGCCCGTCAAGCATGACTGACTGACTTATTTTACATCCAGCCTTGCTATTCCCAGTTGCACTCCAATTGTGTGTGTGCAAAAAYGGCCATTTGATTTTCTCTGGGACTGAAATGAGGCTGATCAGCCTGCAGTTTAACCATGTCCCCCTTGCCATTTTCCCATTCAGCTGTAGCTTTCCTCAGCTGCCACTGGTGCTGCCAGTCGTGGCCTTGCAGAGCKGACAGCCAGCAGCTCTGCAGTGCCRCCACCCAGCTCTCCTCACCTCAGGTCCCTTCTGCTCCCATGCACTRTTTCTGGAGATTGAGATGTCCCAAAAGACCCCTGCTCTGACCCTCTCCAGTACTCACAGCTCACCCACTCCCTGAGCCCTGACTCTTGGTGCGGGGCCTTGAAGATCTCATCAGTGAAGGCCAAAGAAAGAGAGGCCTTGAGTAACTCAGCCTTTCTTCAGGGCACTGCCACTAAATCACCTGCCAGGTCCATGTTTCTATTTATGTTCTAACACTGCAGAAGCTCCTCTGACTGCCTTGGAACTTTGCTGCCCATTTCAACGGCAGCTGAGTTCTCGTTTTCCCAACATCATTCCTATGTGCCCAGACAATGTTGTTGTACTCCTTCCTTTGTAGTTTGTCTTTGCTTCCACTCTTGCACAAAGATTTWATACATAAAGTTCTTGAAAATGCAGTGTTAATTTTTTGCAAACATGAGTTTCTGGAAAGTAAATTACAGCRTGAGGAGGATAGCTGTTTATGCAGTTAATCCTTAGTAAGTGTAAATRAAACTGTTTCACTACAAACTACGGTGCTCAATCAGAGAGATGTTAAACCTTTTGTTATGAAATGTAAATGTTCTGTCTTTCTAGCACCTACATCAATTTATCAGTCTTTCCAAAKAAGCTATCACAGTTATTTATTTTTTAATATTTTGCTCTGTAGGATGGAGACTCTCAAACCTCTGCTTCTATATGTAAGTACATATATAATAYGCCTAATAATAATAATATAGAATAATTAGAAAATAGGAATTTAGAAATAGGAATAATTAGGAAAAAAACAAAAACCTCTTTGCAAGCAATGACTTTGCTTTACAAGCTGCTGAAAGGAGCGCCTAAGCAGCATCAGCACAGGGAGGGGCAGCTGGGTGTGAGCAGGGCTGTGAGCAGGCGGGGTTTGCAGCAGCACTCTGCAATGAATGGATCACATAGTCAAATACTTCAGTAGTATTTGACCAGCACTCACTGGTAGGCGCTGGAGCTGAGGTGGATCCTGCTGGGCACGCCGTGGCTCTCCATGCGGGACGCGATGTTCACCGTGTCCCCAAACAGGCAGTACCGGGGCATCTTCTCTCCCACCACCCCCGCCAGCACAGGACCTGTATGGATCCCAACTCGAATCTTTACAGAGACATAAAACACCCCCCAGAAATGGCACTTGTTATTGAGCATCTTTCTCAGTGCTATCCAGCCACCGAAATGTTTATCTCAGCACAACACTGGACACCAGTATGATATCAAATATCCACAGAGAGGGGCTCTCCAGGGAGGTGTGCCCACATGGGCCTTGCCCAAAGCCAAAGAGGAGTCAGGAGCAGCTCTTTGAGGTGCTGCTGCAATATATTAACCAGAAGCTCAGCACAAGAAGCAGACAGACACACATGCAGCTTTGTGTTAACTTACCTGGATGGGGTTTCCAGAAACCGGGTTCTGCACTCCTTTGGCTGCCATGATCATGCCCAAGGCAAAATTAGCAACTCGCTCTGCGTGAGTGGGCACGGGCACAGGGACCCCACCTACCACCATGTAGGCATCTCCAATGGTCTCCACCTTTAATGGAGAGGGACAAGCACGTCAGCATGCCAGGTGTACCTCACTCAGGTTAGTGCTGTGCTGCTCCGGGCTCTTCTTATCTGCACTAACTGCCCCTTTCTCTCAAAAGATGCTTCCAATCCCTGAAAAGCTTTAGCACATGTGAGTTTCCTTGGGATGGAGATGTTTTCCTTCCCTCTACACTRAAAATGTCACTGCATTCTGTCCCTGCTCACCTGACCCACTTTAGATGTGTTTGCCTTCCTCCTACCCAGGGCAGACCTATGTGCAAAGAGCTGGCCCAAGGCACAGCCTCCTGAGCCAGGAGGTGACCTGATAGCTCAGGGCTATTAATTAGCTCTAATTCACAATTGGTGCCAAAAGCATATTTCTTATTTGAGAGAGATTAAAAAAAAAAAAGTCAAAATAAAGCAAGGAAGCCCATTCTCTGCTGATTATGATTAAGGGGTTCACACAAAATTCAGGAACCTCCAGTCTCCAGGATGTCACAGAACACAGTGTGAGCTAAACAATTTGGGAGCATCCTTCCCTACAACCAGCTGTTTTCCCACAACAGCTGCAGCCTGTGAGATAAATGCTGAAGGGTTTGTCCTCCTTCAGGCATCCAGTCTCCTTGAAATACATGTTAAAGTACCTGTAAAATATTTTGGATTTTGTTCCCATGCCAGAAATTTTGCTGGGAATAGAACAGACCTGTTTGAAACAGAGAATTCTTAAATGTTTAAAATCCAGTGTAAAAGCCTGTAACACAATAATGAAATTTCTAAACTGCTCTTATGAGGCTTCACTGGCCCATTTATCATCAGTAAACAGGAGATCTTTTAGATTAGACTAATTTGCATTCTTAAAAATTAACAYCAATAGGAGAGTGGAAACATAATATGATATTTGGGTTTGTTCATTAACACAATGACTTAAAGCAGTTCAGCACATCAGTCTCAAAGGATGTGTTCCTGTCCATGCCTTCTATCAGACAGCCAAGCCCACAGTGATGTCAGTAATTTTCTGTAACAAATTAAAAACAACTGTAAAAAGCTACTAATGCAAATAGATACCCTAATTATTTTTCATCCATAGTAGAAGATTTAATTTAACAAGATTTATTCATAACTTCAGATGTTTATAAGCTTGGGCCAAGTTTMTTTGGTCAATGTCACTATTTCATTTCTCTCCCAAGTCCCTGCAATAGTAACCTCATCCTTGCTCTCTGCACCCCAGTAACTTCCTTCAATATTAATGGGAGTGATATACAGGCTTCAAAAGGAGATTATTATAGTGACAAATCATTTACTTATGATGGATGATTTAGATGGAATATGRTGCTAATTTATCCTGAAATCTGTGGGCCATATCCTGGGTGCTTCAATTATTGAATACRGCTTCCTTGCCAAGGAAGAAATGCTTCTGATTTCCCAGTACAATTTATAGTGGGATGAACTGCARGCCTTGCCTGAGCAAGGAATGAATGAGGTTTGGATTTCACCCTTTACTATTTCTGCCCTCCTAAATATTTAATGAGCTGGGGAAGGATAGAAACTTAGGAACTGCTCTTCAGCACATCCAATCTGGTACCTCTGGAAGTGTTAATAACACTGTTATTATAGGGCTCTGATCTTTCCAGCACAGTTTGGAGAGTGCATGTACAGTCTGGGTCTAATTGATGCTCTGTGGGGGTTAGCAGGAGGTGATGCCATTGCTGAAGATCTCCATGAAATCAAAGTCTAGCTATTGCCTGGGTATTGTTTATAATGCTATTTCCCATGAAACAGGACAATGACATCATGACCTACTTAGAGGAGGTTCAAATAAAAGAACTGGGCAAATTATTCATGTTGGAGAGGCATTTCAGAAAGGAGAGAGAGAGGTATATGAAAGAAGAGACATTCTGGCATCAGCATTGTGGAAAGAGACTTTGGCCTGTGACAGAAGTCCTGTTCCTGTACAATAATTTCCACTTCTCCCTGTTTTTCAGTTTGTGTGGCCACTACAAATAGGTAATATTTTATGGTTTAATCAGCAATCATGCTGTGGTGAAGGGGATTTAAGTATATTTAAAAACAAACCAAAAAACCAAAAACAAACCAACCAAAACAAACAAAAACAAATAACAACAACAAAAAGCAAAAATTTCTGCAGCCTTTTTTGATCAGTACTTACCTTGTACACATCATGCACTGTGGTCAGTCTGTCAAAYCTCAGGTACATTGAATTTAACATGAGAACTATCTGAATAGGCTCACACTGGGCACAAATGTTGGTGAAGGTCACCACATCACTGAACAATATGGTGCACTCCTTGAACTCTCCTGTGGGCAGAAAGAGCAGTGGTATTTGTGATGGCTGGACAACCATGGTGTCTGTTTGAGACTTGTTTGRAAAGATCATTCTATGGCCTCTCAGTTGTAATAATCGTACATGGAGGCTGAGATGAAGGAGAGGTGTCAATGTAAAAGTATCAAATGTAAGAATAATTGCACATCCCAAACAACCCAAACACCTGAATACACCATRTACAGGATACACTTAGCTTGTTATCCCTAATTTCATATATGTGCTTACTTAAGGGAATTTAAGCATATTATTGCTACCCTTAATAACAATGGGAACCATCATGATCCTACATTTATAGATAGCATTGAGTACTAAGAGAATTTTCTAGCCAAGACCACTCTCTTTATTTCCTTCATTTCTGAGCCCTCATTTTCCTGTATACTCATGTTAAAACCAAAATCTCAGATAACAGCTGAAACACTGAATTTTGTTCACTGAATGGGCAGCTACTACCACCTTTCACACACCTAAGGAACAATTTTGGCAAAGAGCTTCCAAAGCTTTCTTTGAAAGAATAGCCTAATTTTTATTATCAGCAAAATTGAGGTGATCATCCTCCCACGCATGGACGTCACCAAGTAGAGAATGGACTCCAKGGCAGTGGCAAAGGGGCTGTGCCAKCACCCCAATCTCMCTATCACCATCTCCTCTTGCACAAATCCCACATCCCAAATGCATCCATCCTGCTCATTCACCTGCCTCGACTCGCTTCCCCTCCTTCAGCTGGTTGGCCACGTGCTGGGGGAGCATGGCGTAGAGCAGAGCCTCAGTCTTCTTCTTCTCTTCCTCCAGGTGCTTGGACAGGACCCGCAGCTCCTCCTTCTTCCTCTCCAGCTGGTTGGAGAGCTCCATCTCSGCCAGGCGCTGCTGGTTGAGCAGGATGAGGTCGCGGGTGACGTCGTGGGGCGCGATGTCGGCGATGTGCATCTGCCGCTCCTCCAGCTCGTGCAGCGAGCGCAGCAGGGGCGAGCACAGGTACAGCATGCACTGCAGGGGCTCCATCCACAGCATCTGCCCTGTGTGCAACACGGGTGGGCAGGGGCTTTCAGCACTGGGGCCTTGCACAGCGTGCTCAGCAGTGCTGCTGGTAATTTTAGGGGGTGAGTTCTAAGGGCAGTGGGTTTCTGTAGAGGCGGGATGATCACAGGAATTCATCTCCTAGGAATTCCAGGTGAACTTGTTCAGAGGAGCCACACTAGGCAAATAACAAAATATTGGAACCCAGGAAGCAGTCACTCCCTCATTGCAGGTGCTGGGCAGAGCCCAACTMCGATTCAAGCCCCTCCTGCTCATGAGGAACCCCAGTGCTCACATCTCTCCTCTCCTTTCTGCTCCTCTCTGCATTTTCCCCTCCTCTGCTCCTAGACTGACTAGCCAGCCAGTCAGAATTGTGCACAAGGGAACTGAGGCTCACAGTGATTCAGCCAAACATTTGAAGTTTAATTTCACAGTGCATAGTTTGTGTCCCAATAAAGTCAATGGCACTTTCCTCCCTGGAAATTGGAGCTTTCAGTTACTATCATAATCTGAACCAGCAGTTACAAAAATGCCTGAAAGGTAAAAGGGTTTTTGGTGCAGGATCCAGTTTTTAGAGTTTTGGTTGAGGTTTGATTATTCTGATTATTATTATTCTGATTATTATTATTCTAATGATGATGATGATGATGATGATTATTAACAACTTGCTTCATAAGTATAATTGTTTTCTAAATAGCAATCTAGAAATTCCTATTTCTTTCTTTCTCCCTCACCTCATCCTCAGGGCTACTGGATGAACAGCTTTAAAACTAAGAGGACTGGAACATCAGAAACACATGTGAATGAACCCCTACAGCATAAGAGAAAGTACAATTGTAACCATGACTAGTCAAAATTTCTTGTTTTGGTAGCATTACTTTTTTCAAGGTGTCCCTAAACCCTTAATTGTTTTTCTGAATCTCAGGAAAACAAGATTTGACACTCATTCTATAAAGGTGAAAGGAGACAAGAGAAAATTAGGTCACGTTACATAGTTCAGAGAAAAAAAAAATGAAGTCACAGAACAATTAAACCAAGTGTCATTATAGTTAATTACACCAAGCAGAGGATCATCCCATATTCAGTCCTCTCAGTAAAAACAAAGCAAATACAGTACCTTTTCTGCTGAGATAATTTTAACAGGTAAATTCTTACATGGCTTTGGGGAGGGGGGTGTGTGAAGACAGAAATTAGAACCTGAAAATGTGCTACAGAAAATAAAAATGCACAGAACTAATCTATTTTTAATCACATTTGAAACCCAGCCAGTAGCAAATAATTCCCCTCAAAGGCATAAATTAAGAACAAATCATGTATTCACATGTGGGTTTTGCAGCATCAGAAAACCACCCTATTTCTAGGCCTTTCAAATAGGAGCAGARTTGTTGTTTCTGACTGAAAGCCTTCAAAATCTGGTGAGGTGATAGCAGAATTTGTGTACAAGCATCTGTTTCTCTAAACAGAACCATGTAATCACACTGCCCAAAGGCTATTTACAGGACTTGAGTGTAATTCCTGATTGATATGAGCACTTTTGCTGCTGAAAACAGAGCAGTACCTCTCAGCTCCAGCATTGGCCGYTCCTTCCACGACTCAGGCATCATCTCTCTTCTGGTCTGGAAAACAAATTGGCTGTTGATGAATTTCTGAATGCTGGAGATGGTGAAGGGCACTTCTGGGTGAATGATCCTGAAGTACTGATCCAAGCAGATGCCCATGGTCTGAAGGCCAGGCACAATCTTCTGAATGCTCACCCCAGCTTGCTTCACTTTGAGCTTAAAAAGAAAACATGGGCCAACATTACAATTCGTGTCCCTTTGGGTTCAGACCAAGCAACAGCTGATTGCTGTTTATACATTTCCTCACACTTGGCCTTTCTAGAGCACATGGCTTATTTCTGAGCAGTTTCCACCTTTCAGTGTGGCACTACACAGCTCTGAATGCACGCCCTTCATAGCAAGACAAAGCCCCAAGAAAGGACTGCTGCTATTAAAATGTTTCTTCCTGTCAATTGTGAAAAACTCCCCAAACTGCCTGCTATTATCCCTGCTTGCATTTGTATAGGCCTCACAAACAGCCTTGCAGGGAGCTGCAGGAGAAAATTAGAGATACCAGAGTTTCTTGTATTCCAAAACGAAAATAACTGTGGCATAAAACACCTTGGCAAATGTTAATTTTCTAATAGATGCCATGGGTTACTTTCTCCTAGAAGTGTAAAGGTTTAGTAATTTTCCTTTACTCTGCTGACCATATGTGAGCTCTTAAATTCTGCAGAAATGTTCTTCTCTGCTTGTCATCAGTTACTGCAGCTCTGACATGGTTACCAGTAATGGGTGTAGGACTTTTCTTCTTTGCACACCAGTAATTTTATTAAATTATGCATCCTGGCCTTCTTGAAAGGTTTAAGACTCTGYATTTTGGCAGATGTGGGCAGTGGCATGAAGCAGATCGTGTGCTCTGGAATCTCCATCAGCACAATGTCAAAACGTGCTCCCTGAGGGGAATTGTGTTCAGCCTTCTTCTGCTGTCCCATCCTCAGCTCCCCCTCTCTTTGCTCCTGCCTTAGGCCAATATTCTCTCCACAGAGTTGGGAGCAAGAGGAGCTGCAGCCTGGTGGGAGCCCAGGGGAGCTGGGAAGCAGCCACAGGGCAGCCCTGCCAAGGGCTGCAGGGTCTGTGTGCACAGAGAGGGCACTCAGTCCTGCCCCAGAAGGTAARGAGGTTTTGGGGTCCCAGTGGGGTTGCTTGCTGCCTGGTTCAGGAGCTAGCTGGGCTGTCCCAGCAGAAGCATGGAGTAGGCTCAGGAAGCACAAAGAGCCCCAGCAAAGCCCTCAAAGGCTTGGGACAGTTTAGTAACAGGGAGGAGAGGGGGAAACTGTAAGTGCAAAGCCACCTTAAAGGATGGAACATGTCTCTGGGATATCCAGGGACAGGAAGGTGACCAGAAACCTCGAAAATTCTGCTCACTATTTGGTAACAGATAGACTGCTGCAATAAACCTTACTGGTATATCTGCAGCTGTTTCATGGTAAATTCAATAAATGCAAAGGAGATTCCTATCTGCAGTGATGCAGGGCATGTCTCTGTACACAGGATTTCTGCAGATCCTATAAGGGAGTGCACACAGAGCACATGCAGCAGGGAACTGCAGGACAGTCAAAACAGAGGGAAATCACTATGAGCTTTATGCAAACTAAGGGTCCTGACCACATGCTTGTCCTACCTCTTTGTCAAAAACCATATGAAAAGGAAGTCCATTGCAAAATGTTTTTGTGTCAATCCAGAGGCTCTTGGGATAAACAGGATCAAATCCTCTCAGGAGCTTACCTGTGGGGAGATAAATGTGCAGTTTTTAGATCAGGCTGCACCTCATAGAACCAATCAGCATTACTTTTTATCACTCAGTGAGGCAGGACCCTGTATGTGCACACATCAGTGCTAAATGCTCTGCAGTGGAACCCACAGCTGATTAGTAACAAATCTGAGTTGGCTGAGTGTTTAAAACTTCACAAAAAACACAGAGCACTAGTGGCATGAAATTATGTGGAAAAAATAAGAATAGATGAACAACTGTTCTCTATGAACCTGCTGATGCCATAGCAATGTAACACAGCTTCACCCCACAAAAATGTGCACAGAAGTGGATTTAATAAGTTTTGCCAGCTATTAAGAAACACTTACAGAAAAAAAACAGTGTGATCTGGGTTTTRGTCTCCTATACAATAAACCCTATGTACAATGTCCAGACCACAGAAACAGGATTACTGTTTGGTTTCTATTTTACTTACCCTGAATTTTTTTACAAAATGGTCACAAATCTATAGAGTAGTTAGGGCTACTAACTACTAAATAGCAGATATTTTTGTAAAAGGAAYACAATGAGTAAAATATCAAAAGAGTTCATCTTTTGAATGAAGCAYCTAAAACCTTTGATCTTCATGGTATAAACTTGGATTCCCAGGAACCCAGAATCACAAGGATGATTAYTTCCAGTGATCTCTCTCCCCCTGAAGGAGGCTATGACAGTTATTCCAGTAAGTTCTGCTGAGAACAAACGTTCAAGTCACTCAGGAGATTGGTCACTCAGCAAAATATTACAAACTTAGATCCTCTCACTGCTTCAGGGGAAGTCAGTCATATATATTTAAAATATATAATAATTTCTTTGAGTATTTGCCCTTACAATGCATGTGACACTTTTTCACTCATCCCATCAATTTTTCCCTCATCCCAGAATGCAGACATCTTGGCAATRCTGAACTAGATTCTCATTCCTTTTKGGGAATCAAAAGATCCTAACTGAAAAATTCCTTCCATTTTACAAACATACATAAACATCTAACGCATAGAGGTAAGAACAGAGATGACTAGATTAGCAGTAGACTTTTGGTAGAGGAGGATTTGGCTTTCAAAATTTACTACAGTTGATAATTTTGGAAAGTAGTAGTATCTACCAAGTTAAAAAACACTCTTTTAAATTCAACATCTTAAACCAAGTGACATGAGAATGAAGAATCAAATTCACCACACAATAGCATTTTATAGAAGAACAATTTTCAGATGAAAGCCCTGTTTAAGAGACAAAAGTGACAGGTCATATTCCATTTAAGTATCTGTCATTACTAAGCATGCTTATTATCTGCAATTTTCCTTTGATCATCAATGTCAAACCGAAAGAAACTTAACCAGAAACATTTTGAAAAGTTGCAGAGGAAATATAAATGGTAACTTCAWAATGGATGGGTGGGTGGGGATATGGAGGCTTACTGATTTTCTAAAGAGACTCAGAAATGATGAAGAGCTCCCTCTGAATGATGTCTCACCTTTTCCTAATGTGATTATTCCTCTTAATGTTTTCCAGTGACTTTTCTTAACAGGACAAACAGAGTTTCCTCTGTCTCCATTTGCATTCTTGGCTTTTTCAAGGTCCTGTTGAAATAAATCCAAAGGGAAATTCAAGGGTGTTTTTATTTTAAATACATTTTATTAATATGGTGATAATGAATATTAAAATACCTCTTTATTCAGTTGGTTCTCAATTTGTTTTTCAGAGTCAACAAGACATTGAGATGAGGAGGAAAATTCTTTTTTTTCTTTGCATGGAAATAGAGGGTTTTGAGTGACAAGAAAAACAATATGTTCTTTTTTCCCWGTTCTTTCTTCTTCTTCTGTTTGATTGACTATTTTCATTGAAATCTCAATGTTAAAAAAATCCAGGGCTGCTGCACCGATGATTCCTGAAGGGGAAACAAAAGACAAGGTACTGCTAAGAACAAACCCTTTGCAATTCCCCTTTTAGAGGGCCCACTGTGGAATTTCACTGTTTCAGAAGTCACTTTTCCAAAGGACTCTGGAAGAAGAAAGCAATTCATGCTGTGTCATTGCCATGATGAGAATATGCACAGGGGAGGCCAGCTCTAAAGTCTCTGCTGCTTTGCCTTGGCTGAGGACGAGTGCTGGTTCTCACCAGGAGCAGCTCAGCTGGGCATCTGAAGAATGTGTTCAAGTAACCACAGAGCAATGATGTGAATTCCCATCAACCCAAAGAGTGCAGGGAGTCTAAAGAGATTCTGCTGTACAATCTATTTTAGTCAAGAATATTGTATTTTGAAAGGAAGGAAATATCTTTCATGCAGATGCACAGTCAGTTCTCTCATCTCTGGTGAGGTATTGGGCAAAATACTGGACATCAAAAGCTCTGTCTGAAATTCCAAATAATTCTGTGCTTTCAATATCAAATAAGTTTTGACAAAGGAGGATGTTGTGATGAGCTTCTAAATTCCGCATCATTTATGAAAGAAAGGAACATGATCCTCTCTTACAAACCTATAGCTCTCTAATGCTTGCACAATACAGCTCTGGAGAGTCTGGTTAATGCTGGTAAAAGACTCAGTTTGGAGCAGGGTTCAGTAGGGGTTTTACAGATTGGATGTTCTACAGGATGGATGAGTGTCTTCAACTCAATTAGAATTTCTACTTCACTGCAATTTAAAAAGCACAAGTCACTGAGAATTAATAAACAGACACARTGCACACCATGAACTTATTTTTTCTCCCAGGGAGGAAATACAGCAAGAATGGATATTTATGGCCTGGGTTGCCATACAACAARTTTTGATGAAAGTTACTGGGAACTAGGAGTGATGAGGCAGAAGGGAAATACTGAGTTCAGATGTCTGGACACTGAACTCTGCCAGGCTTCAATTCCATGGCCAGGCCTCATCTGAAAAAAGATACTGAACTCTGAGTGCATCTGCAAATATATGATTACTCTGTATATATACTGCATTGATGTCTCATTACCTGGCACAATATGGCACAGACCTCTTCTGTCTGAATAGTAATGTAAATGCATTGACCCATCTTCATTCTTTTCTACTCTAAAAGATGGTGCATTCATCTCCTGAGGAAAMAAACAAACAAAACCAAAACCTCARTATCTTYCTTCTKAAAAMGTCTACTGATGAATTCCACTTGTACAAAAGCATCTCATGCCTTAATAACATAAACTGTAACATAAATAAGCTGAAAAACAGAAAAYGAAATATTCTCACCTGTGAAGAAAAATCTGCTATGCATTAGAGCCAATGTAGTAAATAATACCTAAAATTGAAGACTAGTCAAAATCAATCACCTTTATAAATTGTCCTAACATTTGGAGTAATCTGTTTCAGAACACAGCAGAAGAGAACATGCTTTGGTGAATTTTTCATTATTTATTGACACCTATGAGATGCTGTTCCTCGTGTCATGAACTCTGGCAGAGTCCATCCATACCTGCTCAGCAGTTACTGCTCAGACTTGCCTGGTAAGAAAGGGACAGGTAGCTGTGCAAGGCATCCAGGTTCTCTATGAACTCATAGAGATTTCCACCCAGTGTCCTCAGCATGTGGTCATAGCCTGAGCGCTTACAGAATTCAAAGAAATACTTTCCAAACTCCCTCAGAACAATGTCAGCAGGAACACCTGGCAAAATAAAGATACCTTCAGGAATCAGAAAGGTTTGGGAGTTCTTGCAATGCTGTCAGGTGGATTAAGATGGAAGGCAGAAAATTTGCGACATAGGGAAGGCATTCCCAAGGGCACARGAGACAAAACCTGGGCTGCAGACTCAGGCTTGACCCATTTTTGAGGCATATTAACACATACCTAATACTTTGCAGGCTTTGTCGACAAGCTGCATTGTGATCTCATCTTTGTACACCTCAAAAGTCAAGAAAGAATCCTGGACTCCAGCCTGCAGCCTACAACAGAGAAGACAATTCTTATCTCAGCAGTGCTGTACTACAACATGCTTGGGTGACCCAGCTGGCATTTCCGAAGTGCTGTTTGCAGTGATTGCACTCCTTAACCTCCCTCAGGCGTTATAYTGAAACACACTGCTTCAACTCATGATGTAAGTTTAATATTAAATTGCTTTAAATTAATTTAATTGCTTCAACATGGCYGCATGGTGGTGTCCACCTCACCCATTTCTGCTATTTCACACTATGGTATTACAGTAAAATCTTTCAAGGACTGGGCCATCATACTGTGGGGTGCTAGAGTAAATGCAGTCCTAGCTTGTCTTCTGGTCTGCTGGTGTGTTGTTCAATGTGGCCACAATATCAAGCTCTTGGGGCTCCCCAAACCTACTGTGTCTTTCTTATATTGGCTTCTCAGGATGATAATAGATGGTGAATGGATTCTATGGCATCTAAGTATCATTTATGTMTCTTGGAAAKGACCATATAGCYCATAAAAACAAGASAAWCCCAGAGATGATACAAGGCCAGAYTGRATGGGACTTYGAGCAATCTGGTCTMGTGGAAGGTTCCCTGCTCATGGCAGGAGGATTGGAATCAGATGAYCTGTGATTCTGTGATTTAGCTGCTTTTCTGAGTACTGGAATTAAACTGACTTTATATTAAGGATGACATCTTTTCTGTGTAATTACTTCTCAATATTGTCACAGTGAGCCAGCGAGTCTATTGCAAAATTGTCTATAAGACTAAATGTCATCTTTAATTATCTGACATGACAAATTAATTGGGACAAATTAGTATTGCAGGATGAAGTGTTAGAAGGCAAGAAACTCTTGCTTTTGCCCTGTTACTCCTAATAATTACTTAAGATACACATCAGCTACCRTTTACCAATAAATTACATCCCATGCTGCTGAATTCCTGAGCACTTTCTCTCAATGCACTACATTTATTGGGAACACATTACCTTAATTTTTCCCATGTTTCTTCACCATACTTTTCAACCACCAAAGAYTTCAGGCACGTGTTTATAAATCCATACTGCAAAAGCAAATACATGAACGTGGAAAAGATGTACAGGTTTTTCAAACATTGGCTCCAACACACCACCTTTTCATATTTCAGACACCTCTGCTAATTTTATATTGCAAAAGAAAATGCTTGACGGCCTAAAGATTAAGTAACGATGTTGGACAGCCATTCTATCTCTCAGTGAACAGCACAGTGTTTTCCTCAGCGTTCCACAAGCGTTCAGCAAGAGAGAGACGGCAGTCAATGGTG
>CADDXX010000041.1:1944561-1987661 GCA_902810485.1 Alauda arvensis
GGCACCCGGTGGCACCCAGTGGCACCCGGTGTCCGCGGGCACGGCCGCGCCGCGGGCGCTCGGAGCGGCCCCGAGCGGTGCGGTCCCGGCCCCGCTGCCGGGATCCGCTGTTCTCCGCAGGAGAGGCGCGTTCCCCGCAGCTGCGGCTGTGTCGGGAATTCCGAGTGCTGCCGAGGAGCATCCCGGGGCCACGGCATCGCCGGCACGGCCACAGCTCACGGCAGGTGCCCCGTGCCGGTTCCYGCCGCTGGAACCCAGGCGGGACGTGCTGCCCTCAGCTCCGGCTGGACAATGCCGGGCACGGCCGGGATCCTCGGGGCACAGCTCCGGGGGGCAAGGAGCCGGCAGAGTGGCAACAGCGGAGGAGGTTTCTCGCCAAGGGTTTCTTAGAACTGCCCTTAGCAGAGCAGGAGCAGAAATGGAGGAGTCACTGGGCACCCTTACCCAAGGACAGAAGGTGTGTAGGGAGAAGCAGCACTTCCCATTTGGCTGGTACTGAGCTGGGAGTTGCTGCCAGAGGCCTGACAAGAAGCAGGAGGTGAGGCTCCCTGCTGGCTGCCATCACCCAGGCTGTGTCTGCAGCCACCCAGCCTGTCTGAGAGGAAGGGACTGCAGCAGGGATGCTAACRGGAACGCACTGATTGTGTTAGGTGCAGTGAATTCATGGGGTTTGGTGCTTGGCAGAGTTATCTCATTCCCTAAGTTTATTTTTTAAATAATTACTTTTAGAGTGAGAAATTTGCAATTACAGTAAGAACTTTACTATCTTCTGTTGTAGTACTTAAGTATCTTATCTTTTTCTCATTGTATGACACCTAAATAAACAATACAGTGATTTTAGTASCAAAGATTAGCAACAATCAAAATGATTTGCAGATGCAGTTCAAGTAAGTTATCCAAAACTCACATTAGTACCTATATACTACATCTGTATTTTACAAAGTAAATCATACTGGAATTGAATTTATTATTGCTTTAGCCCTTCTTTGGTTAGTAAACTGATTCTGTTGGGTTTTTTTTCTGGTCCGTTGGTGATTATRAGAGAAATCTGGATAAAGAATCCTCAAGTCAGGATTGGTTTCTGTGGATCATTAGGCTGCTCATCCTTCACAGCCCCTGGCCCATAGTGTGTCCTCTGTCACCTCTGTCATCTCAAGTTGGATAACAGAAACCTTCCAAGTAAAAGAACAGAAATCAAGAGATAAAAAAAAAATTATAAAACAGTTCTGGTGTGACAAGGGATTCTTTATTCCTTTGGCACAATGCAATCAATACTTCCTAGAATTTTGAAATCATCAGCTATTTCTGTGTATAACCACCAGTCTTTAATCAGAGACAACATCCAACATGTTTCTGTATCTCAGCCCACTCTGTGTAAAATGAAGTAAACAATACTCCCCTTCCCAATCTGTTGCTGTGCTCTGGTGATGGTGATTCTGGTCTCTCTTGGCACAGCACATTCAGGTCTCCCACACAGTACTGGACCTCATTGCAGAGATCTGGCATTGYCACTTGCTGCAGCAGAGCAGGTGTATTTGGGGATGCAGTGGGGAGGCTGGAGCAGGATGGCTTCAGTTTCAGAGGGYTTCTTGCTTCCTAGAACACACAGGGTGGATGGGGATGGGCTCAGACAGAACTGCACACTGGAATTCTCCTGAGAGCCTGAGCCTCCTGTCGAGGGCACAGGACAAATGTGAAATGTGTCTGCAAAGTCCTCGTGGGCTGCACCTGCACACAGCCTTTCCTTCCTCCTGCAGCCCACTCAGCATCCAGTGCTGACATCCAAGCAGCAGCCTGAGGACTGTGCTGCTGGAAAATTCTGCAACATTTCTCACAGTTTGTGAGTAAGCATGCCTTGTATTWTTTTTGCCTTTGTGGCAAAAGGTTCATTAACTCAGAAGGGAGGTGGCCTTGCAAAAAAGGACTGACACTTGATTTTATCRAGAGCCAATTTCCCCTGGCCTTTGTTGTGCTTGTACCCAGTCAGCTCTAAACAGCATCCTTGAGCCCTAGGTAGTTCAGCAAAACAAATGGGCCATCTGCAAAGCTATATACACTGTTTCTTCAATTAGATGAGAGGTGAAAAGATGCAATATAGCAATTTATAACTCCTGGCTACAGCCTTGGAGAATGCAGTCATAGACTGTCATGGTCTGTGTATGCAAGGCCGTCCTCCTTTTCCTTCCTTTTCTCTCYGTTGAGTGATCATTACCAGCAATGCAAAGTCATTTGGGAGTTGCCATGGTGGAGGGCTCCTCCCATGACCGTCTGAGCAGAGCACATTCTAAATGTTGCACCCTGGAGCCCAAAATACCACAGCAGTAACAGAATCCTTTCTCCAAGTGGTTGCCAGCACTGTCTCCTACCAAAGACCCCTAAGGATCCAGGCCTTTTCAGCAAGCAGCCTTCAAACAGAGCTCACATCCGTTGTTCAGATATCATGTGTTCACATTTGGCTTAAATTAGCCTGCACAGTGACTTTTTAGTGACTCAAAGTGAAAAAGAATCTGTCCTTCTACTGATGCAAACCAAAAAGGAAGTTTTATATATATATATATGCATTGGTAGGCTTCCAGTACTTCACACTACCAAACCATGAAGACAGCTGATGCAGAGTCTGGATCAGGAATAAAAATAAACACAGGAGATGTGCTGTCCTGCATAGTCTGGATGGCTCCAATTTTCAAAACACATATTTTAAACCCCCAGCAGTTATATTTGAATTCTTACTAAAGACCCTGGCAAAATTTAAATKACATTAATGTAGACTAACTCAACAGCAGTGAAACTGCACAAGTGCAGGYTTTGTGCTCAAGAAAGCTTTCAAAACCCCAGCTCCTCTGGTTAAGCTGAGCTGGAGATAGGAGGCCATCAGTAATATTTTAAATGGGAATTAAATTGGAAAAAGCACCAGCTCASGTCCAAAGCCTATTCACAGGTGCCCTGGAGCACACAGATGGGAAGGGAACTGAGGAAATTAATGATTCCTCCAAGAGCTGGATGGTCACTGGCATCCCTGCCTCTCCCCTGGCTTTCCTTGTGTGCTGCCATGGAGCTCTGCTCTCCCTGTGTGTGATCCCCCTGATCCCTGATCACACTCCTGCAGTCTGTGGGAGTCAGGGCTGMATCCCTGGAAATGTCTCATGCAAAGGAGGAACAGGCCCTGGAGGTATATTTGCATGAAACTTCCTGATAAAGCCATTGTGCGTGTTCCTATGATGCCTTTTTAGCTTTTGTGGTTTTTTTAGATTCTGTGCTGCCTTGGTGTGTAACTCTGAACTTTATATTAGGTGTTAGCAAGTTCCCTTCACAGGGTAGTCAGACAAAACAATCCTTTTCCAGCTTGAGACCAGGGACGCCATTATAGCCCCAGGCCCAAGAAGTACAAACAACACTGAACTGAAGAGAAGCAAACCAGGAGGATGGAACTTCATAACCTGAGGCTGTAATTGGACAATTAACCCCAATATGTACATGGACCAAAACTTAGTGTGAAACCTTGTGAGTTTCTGATGGTCCCTCCTGGGTCCATCTTGGGTGTAGCCTTGGCCAGGCTCTTGTACTGCCCTTTTTATAAATACCTACTTTATTCTTTAACTCTAGCCTCTGTTCTAGGCATCACCTCTGGGCATTTTCTTTAGCTTGCTTCTTGTATGACTACTCACATTCAAGAGCTAGCATCCAATATCTTTGTTTTCTTCAAAGAAAAGAGCTCATTGGTTGTGTTTTTCTGATTGCTAGTTAATGAAATGGTTCCAGCTGTAACATCACTGCAATGAGCTACAAAGAAACACTTGTCTCAACTGCCTGGGCCAGGCTCATTGCAGCTACAGCTCACAGATGGCACAGTTATCCAGGAGACTGGAAGAATGTATTCAAGAATAATGCAAAGGTGGGTAATAGCCAAGGCTCTTCAATCTTTGGTGCTTTGCTATTGTATCTGTGTTGTACTCCAGCCTTGTAGCTCCAACACAGGAGCCTATGGAGCTGTTTGGTCACTTTCTGGCATCTTGTTCCTTTGGAAATGTAACTCCAAATTACAAGGTGCTTGTGCCAAATGAAGAAATCATTAGTAGTAGTGTAGATCTGCAATCTGTAGTACCAGCCTGTGCAGGACATGCTGCTAAACAAGGAGTATCTGAGGGATCTGTGGTGTGTTTCCCTTCCATCTCACCAGTGTCCCTCCCCTGTGATTTGAAGAGAGGRCCTTTCCTGGAATATTCATGTCACCTATCATCTGCCATGTAACTCAAAATCTCCAAAGACCCASTTCAAGAACCCAAAGCAGTTTAGCAGCACATCCCTGATAGAGTCAAACCAATAAATGGTAAAAGCTGGCTGTAGCTTTATTTGTGCTTCATATTGTGAGAGACTGCTCCTTTGCTTTTGGAAATGATAATCCAGATATCCTCTGTTGTGGCATAATAAATATCTGGGGTTTGTGCTTAAGAGGTGGGCCCAGGTTTCCTGTGGATGTGGGTATTAATACCTGTAAGTGTTACATTGCAAATCTTATTGAATATGTTGATGGTCCAGTGAGCTTTCTCCTTGGCTACCCTTTCCCACTGAAGCACCTACCACTGATGCTCTCTTCAGAGGTAACAATCAGCTTTCTTGTTGCTTATACTCCTCCAAGTAACATTTTGCAATAATATTAATTATACAGCATGCTTAGATTTCTCATACCATTATTAGCAAATACATGTTTACTCTAGCTTTCCTTGTTTGAAATGAATCTGTGACCTATATCCCATGTGATATCTTCAAAACATATTTGTATCCATTCTGTGCAAAGGTGAAGTTTAATGTCCTTTCTTGTCACTAGGGAAAAACTGTTCTACAGCTTTAGGTCTGAGTTTCCAGAGGATGACAGCTCCCATGATCCCCAAGAATTGGATCTGAGCTTTGACAGCAAAGCACTTTATGAAAAGGAGGAAGTATACAAAAAACAATTCCCTTGTTTAGGCAAGAGAAGCAAAATTTGTAATTTAGTAGAGAATGATAAATAGGAAGTAGTAAACTCTGCTGGAAAATCCAAGTGGAGGTGTGYGATGGCAGTACAAGAGAGGTCCAAAGGCTGAAGCTCTAAGGATACCCTGTTGATTTGTCAAGCAGAAGGGCTCTTAGCCAGGGGTTTATAAATGTTAAAGCCAAAATGGTTAATGACTTTAAAAAAATGCGAGTTCTGAGGCAGAAATGTAAATTCTAGGAAAGTGAAAGGAAGACTGAAAGCATTAAGTGCTTGCCTCTGTGCCCAGTATGTGTCACTTGGCCTTTAAAGGCACAAAGGGATGATGGCTCCCATTCCTCCTGCACAGGGAGAAATGCTGTGATCAGGAGTGAGGGAGATGGCAGGTGCTTGCTGGATGTTAGAGCAGCTTTATTTTTTGTAATGGACTCTCCAAGGGGTAAGAGCTTAGCTGGAGAATAAGTGACACACCTGTCTCTGGCAGGGTGAACTGAGGGGATGAGAAACTCACAGACGAGCTGAGAACAACTAGTAAGAAATAGTTGGAGGTAGCCCTGTGTTTCCTCTGTCTCTGCCTACAAGTGCAATCTCCTTTTTGATCTCTCCTTTCGAAACTGGAGGAGTTGGTGATGATCTAACCAGCACCTGACCAGMCAGACATTTGTACTTGGAGGGCAGCTGGATCCTGTGATGGGGGGAGTGGCTGTCACCCTGGCAAATCCCTTCAGAGGATTACCCCCAGATCTCTGTAATTTTCCTTTCAGCCTTAAACCACCCACTTCCATCCAAGCAACAATGAACAAACTTGAAAGGCCCAGTGTGTTGAGGTGTTGTGCAGRGAGGACAAGAGCTAAAATCTGTACTACCAAGAACACCTGAGAAATTATCYCTTTGGGGCTTGCTGATGATTACTCTGTCTTCTGACTTCTGTGTGTATTTGCATAGACTGAATTCATATTGTAATGCAGGAAGGTCCTTCCCTCCCTCTCCAATCAAAGCAATAGAGCCAAAACAGCCAGCATTTTAAACAGATGTTTAAAAAGATTCACCACACAGTCTCAATTATTGATCTGACTTCTGCTGTGGCTGGTTACACTCATCCTCAGGAACAGAAAATACCTTTCTGTAAACCAGCAGTAATAAAAAAAAGTCTTTCTAGCTTAGGCTACCTACTGAAAATGCACTGCATCTTTCTGACTTCTGCTGCAGCCATCCAATAGCTCTTGCAGATTAATTTGGGGACAATAGTGGTTTTTATTCTGKTTTTGRTTTTGTGCTTGGCTTTGCACTGATRTGAACACTAGATACACTAAAATTAAGATTTTTGAGGGTTTTAGTRTAAATGTGGAGCTACAACTATTTGAGATCTCCAGCATTTCCCTTGAGATTGATTTCTCGTCTAATAATTTGTTTTGCCAAAACCAGTGTTTTCTTTTCTTGACTTGAACCATCYTGGTTTCATCAAAACTGGTTTTATACAGTGTGTCTCTGAGGCTAGGTAGTAGCTGTGTTGATAGGCTATTTTTTTTTTAGAATAGGAACCTATATCTGCACCCCTGTCTGCTCTGCTTGAACTAGTTCTGCCCCAGAGAGATGAAGCAGCTYAGTTGTAGCTACAAAGAACCTGACAAAGAGTGTAAGATCTTTCCAAGAAGCAAGATAAATTCCTTGTGCTCACATCTGGGCCAGCAGTAGCAGACAATGAATGTATGTGTGTGCTATGCTCCAGTGTAGAAGTGTCACACACTGGGAAGCTGGCACTGACCTCACAATGGGTGTAGCAGAAAGCTGCCCAAATCTGCACATCACTGGCCTTTACCAAAATGGTTTGCACGTACAGCTAACTCCTTATTGCTGTGTGACTGCCAGCTTTGCTCCATTTTTGTTGTGAGCAGGGCTGATGCTGAAAGGAGGGAAATCCAAATCCTGGTGTTTTATGGAGATGGAGAGACAYGAGTTAGTGTGGGAGGTGGCTGTGGGATGATGTGTACATGCACATGTGAAACAGGAGCTCTGCTGCAGCACGAACCACAGCTCAGAGGKGCAGTGCAATCTTTTGGCTGCACAGAATTGCAAGGTTCACAAAGCCTCTGCATTTGTCTGTGTGGCCAGAGAGCATGCTGCAGTTTGTTTGTGTGCATGGAACACCTCAAAGCATGCAGGATCACATTGCTGCTGAGCAATTTGTCTTCCTTGCTGCATGCGGAGCTGCACTGCAGCCCCTCAAGGAGCGTGCTGGGGCTTTGCTCCCCTCCTTTCTTGCTGCTTGGCTATTTTCCCCTTTCTTGTCTCCCTTCTTTTCCTTACTCTGACAGAGTAGCCTTGTGGGGCAGGCAAAGCAGGGTGTTTCTGAAGCACTATAATGCAAACAAATCAGCTCCAACTGAACCTTGGCTGGGAAAACCTSTGCTGCAGAGTGTGGCTATCACAGTCTGTGTGAGCTGCAAGGGGAGACTGACAGGCAGGTGAAGAGCCTGMAGGACCTGAGGGACCTCAGTTCTTTGACAGTGACAGTGTTTGTGAGAAATAGATGAAAACTAATTTGTGAATTAGTTCTAAAATGTTAAATGCTTGATGGGTGTGAGYACTGTATAAAGTCAACACCAGGTACCAGAGTGTGCTGTATGTCTCTTCAAAGCCTTGCACAAGTGGTGCTTGTAATGCAGGAGAATGATGATGTTCACATTTTCCTGGGGGAAAACAGAAGAGCAGTGCAATGTGCAATGGCACACAGGGGTGATGATCCAGCGTGTAACTCCAGAGCTGCTGGCCATCAGACCTGTACTCTGAACCCATTTTATTAGCTGAAATAAGCAAGTACAAATGCAAAGGTGGCAAGAWGTGAGCTTCTAACTGAGAAGCAGAACCACCAGGCAGTTAATTGGGAGGAGGCTAGCTCCAACTTGTACAGCTGTTCTGTCCCAACAGCTTGTCTGATGGTGTAATACCTAAAAAACAACAATAATCCTGCTGTCCAGTAACATGTACAGGCTGGTTACTAGAATCTGAACTGCAGCTGGATGCAGAGATGCAGGAATGAATRTCACAGGTAAAGCCAACCCATATCTCTAGTGATTTCTTTTCAGTAACTGGCCATTTGGATGACAGTCTAAGCTACAWGGGTTTCCACTGCTTCCCAGACTCCCATTTGCTGCCCACAAGCTAACAGTTCAATTCCTCATTTTGCCCTGTGACAACATCCAGCTATCAAAATTTCTAATGCTCTTTTATGTATGAAACTTGCTGGGGTTCTAGGCAACACCTCTTTTCTCACATGGAAGAGTGATCTCTTTAATGGGATTAAAGAGAAGATATCATTTCCTGCTTCCATGCCTAAAAGTGAGAGAATTGTTAATTGGGTAAGAAATATTAGAGTACCTTTTGAGGCTGTTTTTCTGACATAGGCTAACATGCTCAAATATATGCCTTTGATTTCCATGCTTTGGGGAGAAGGGATGGGAATAGCAATGGAATATTCTGATGCCAAAACAGTGGCCACARGCAGCAAGGTCACTGCTGTCATGGAAACTGCCCAGGCTTAGGGCTCTTCTGACAAGTAATGCCTATGGCATGATGGAATGAAAATCCATCCTATCCAGGATTGTTCCTGTGATTCCTGTGTCTTCTGTGTATTGCACATATTTCCTTACACAGTTTTTAAAACAAGGGAAGACCAGGCAGAGCTATTCAACAGCCATCCAGAACCAGAGCACTTTGGTGCATAAAGTAATCCTGAAGAATCTTGTGAATCCATGCATCTCTTCAAAATGCATGCAGGATTACCCAACARAGCTCTTGATTCATAGGACTTGGACTAATGGACACCAGGAAAACAACAGATTGTATTGGGTAATCTGTGTGTTTGGACACCCAATCCTTCAAGCCAAGTCATTCTTGTAGGCCTGGAAAATCATTGAATGAAAAATTCTGCCATCGCTACAGGTCTTGAGTAAAACACAGAGCAAAGTCCTCTGCATTCTACCCACTGTGAAATACTGAGAACACTGGGAGTAAAAATCTGGCTTTAATCACTAAATTCCTCCAAAAAAAAACCCAGTAGATACTTTTTTCCCTTATGGCTGCAGAAACTGGACCTTGGATGAATTTTCTGTCAGCAATGAGTCTGATCAAGCATCTGACAGCCAGCCTGGCACTGCCTCACACATGCAGCAGCTGGCCTCCAGTGGATCTCATGTGCAAGGAGGCCTGAAAAGCACAGTAATTTTTAATTAAATGCTTGACTATCAGGTTTGGAAGGTTTTCTCAAGATGTGTGTCAGTAATATGTATAGTGCTATGAATGAGTAGGTAGGTCCTTCCACTGAGAATACATACACATGTGTGTGTGCATAGATATATATATAGATAGATAGATATAGATAGATAGATGTATATATATATAGATATATATATAAAATTTGTAAAGCAAGMTATGTGGCCCAGTAACACCTCTGCAGCAATGAATGCAAGCCTCCTGCCTCGCTCTGGTTGCATTCAGTGCTGCAGCAGTTTCACAATGATAGCTCTGGAAGCTTGCTCAGGAGGAGTCATCCCAGATGCTGGTGCAAAGAGTTTCAACCAGAAAGAAAAATCCTAAAAATAATGTAATAAGCTAGTGCTGACATGTGTGGAAAGAGCTCAGCAGTTMTGTAAAGGACTGACTGGTGTGGTGTGTATTTATATGTAGGGAAGGCTGGCTTAGTTGGGGTTTTTTGGTGAGAAATACCTAGGAAAGGGACAAGAAATGGAAAAGGACATGAAGAGAGAGACAGAAAGTGTTAATTGTTTGTGCTCTGGAAACAAGAAAATTTATGCTCCTGTGGAAAGAATTGCACCTGTTTCACCACGTTTTTTTCAGCTATTTAGCCATCCTCAGATCAGATGAGTATTTTTGAAATTTGGCAGGAGGTACACAGAGTCAGACTTTGAAGATACTCTCTTCTTTCTGGATGCTTTCCTACAACTGGGAAGTTGTAGGGAAAAAAGCAACTCTAGAATATCATAGCATTTCTTCTCAGAGGCAACTGTACMTGTTTTCTTGTTAGTAAGCACTGTATGTCACTGTTTCCACAGCCCAGGACTGCATTTCCTGTGTGTGCTAAATAACACCACTGCTCCTGTATGTGATGTACCAGCTTTACCTTACACAGAACTCCAGTAAATGAGTCACTTTTAATCATTTCTCCCCCTTTTGGAAATGCATTTATGTATGTGTTCTCTTACCCATGGTGAAGAAGAGTTTGGAGTATATTATTAGGGGTGACATTTATATTTGAATAAGGGATGTCCATTCATTGGGATAAATCCTTTAAGTCAGTGCAGTTCTGAAATGTGAAAGCAGCATTAAATAAAAAAAATTAAAAATTAAAAAAAAAGAAAGAAAACAAACACATGCCACTCTCTCTGGGTAAAAATCTGCAATTAAGTGAATTGCCCTTTTAACTAATCAAAAATTCTTTAGACATGTTTCTGCTATGGCAACTGGCTGACTGAGGGGGCTTGTGAAATGACCTCTAGGACTTTCCAATCTGGTGCAAAATCTTCCCAACTCCTAATAGTCCAGCTGGCCCAGAGACGGAGCAGGGGATGYCTTCCTAGATCCTGCATTCAAAAATCCTGCAGTCTTCCTTTTGGCAATGCAAGCATAYCAAAGTCTTTGGTACTTTTCCAGCCACTCACTTAAATAAGACCATGTACTGAGCACTAAGTGTGAAAGAAATATACATGCATWTAAAAGTCAACGAGAAAAGTGTTTTTGTTTGTTTAATTTAAAAGTTGGCGTTCTGCCTTCTGCTCTTCACAGCTGCTAATAGCTGACAGCTTCAACCTCTGCCAGGCCCTGGAGGGGCTGGAGATGCTGGGAGCACAAGAGGACAGGAGTTACACCTTTCCATTTGGCTGACTTTGTCTGATTTGGCAGAAGAAAACTCTTTGAAATTCCTGGTTTTAAGAAACCTGCAAACCAACCTAGGTTTGCTGAGCTGTTGCCTGATGTCAAGGAGTTGCTAAACTGTGATAGCATTTCAACAACAAAATGGCTAAATTAGCACAAGTGTTGCTCCTGTTATTGCTAAAACACCTCAGGACTACCCTAGAACGAACTTACTTCTATTTTTCTGAGCAATCTGGTACTAGAGACAAAGTTTGCAGTTAACATTCATCCCACATTCACTTCATTAATACACACATTTGTTGAATTCATGTTCTGCTAAGATGCCTGCTTCGCTTAGAAAATAAAATAAAATTGGAAATCTTTGAGGAGGAGAATTTTTGAGTGTCTTTAGCTARGGTGAACCCAAACCCTTGCAAATTAAGAGCCTTTTTAAAGACAGGTGGATTGATGTGGTTTCCCATAAATCTGCACACATACAGTTGTCCTGYATACTGCAGACATCAGAAATATCCCTTAGAATGGCCTTTAAAGGAAAATAGAAGGAAATTTGTAATAATGTTGACCAAAAAATGAAATTTTAGCATTTTKAAAATTCCAGAATATTGCTTTTGTTTTGTGTTTTCACATCTTTTTTGGGTTCTTTTTATACTACACTCATGAAACCAATAGAAAGTAAYGAAGCATATAACTGGATCCATGTTACCAGTTGCAAAAGGTTTCTGATAATAACATGTGCCTGTTCCTAGCTGCTGTAATTTCTCAATTAGAAGAACCAGAAAYGTTGGTGAGGGAGATTATGGTTAAGTAATTTGTAGATTTTTTTTTTWATTCCTCCACTCCAAGTTAGATATTGGAAGGATCCCATTAAACAGAGAAGAAGAAAATTATCTCCCAGAAATAATTCTATTGTCTTTCTTAACATTACTACTAGTATTCTCTCTCCATACTAAACCAGAAGTGTTTTACAGAGTAATATTTTTTACAGTGGTATCGAACTTGCTGTTTGCTCCAATTAAGAAATATCAATGGTGTATGCAATAAAAATTGATTTTCAAGAGTGCTATGTGCAACACAGCTCATTTGAGGAATATTGCTTGGCTTATTCTCTATGGGCAGAATCTGCAGACTGTCTGACAGCATTTTAAATTGAAGTAGYGATTTTAGTAATGACATGAATAAAACATCCCCTAGCCATGAAGCTGGAGCCAACTAAGCCTTGAGATCTGGCCACAGCTGATTTCAATCCCTAGAAAGAATTTGGGTCAGAGAGAGACACTAAGAAATGTGATTGCCAACCTGAGCATCACCTTGAAAAGGTGTCACTGTTTGATCAAATATTTATTTTCTTTTTATCAGCACAGGAGGCTTGTGTAAAGTRCATCAGTAACAATGAACTTTCCTTGATACATTGTATTTATATTAGGAAAATTTTGCCATGCATCTGACACATCCATCCTAGGAAGGTGGTCTTGCAGACAGATTTTTATTCAAGTGTATGTAGCTCTTCATTGTTTTTTCTGCACTTTGTATTTTAATGTCTTGAGAAACTGTAGCCATTTCATGGGAATGGGTTTGTGCTACCAGCACACCTCATGAGGACATTATTTATTTAGGTACTTCTCTAAGATCAAACAAATARCTCACTGGCATCCAAAGGTTGGGGTTTTTTACCTTGCATCTGTGTCRTGACTGTTCCAAAAGCCAGGCTCAGCACACCTGGGGCCTGCTTTGCCAAACCCACTGGACTCTCTGYTCAAGAGACAGRTGCTTACCAAGGTGATCCCATGCCWGTYCRCACCAGGTTTAATAAATCTCCTGTGTGATCTTTTCCTCACTTGCTTTAGGCCTCTTTTCAGACTGTAAAGCCAAGGACCATAATCCCATTCCTGAAAACACATCTTCCTTTCCACCACATCTTTCCCATAACCTGCTTTGTCTGCATAATTTGCAAATCTTTTTGCAGAATATTGTCTATTTTTTGTGCTTGTCTAGCACCAGATAAAAGTATTGTTTGTTGGCTCTCAGATATCATTGTAGTAGAGATAGTAGCAATAATCTTATGGTTGAAAGTGGCATCTTATCTGAATTTATTGTCACGGAATAAAAGCTGTGAAAAGATAATTTCTTGCATTGAACTCAATCTTGTGATTTGAGAGCTGTTTAAGGGCTGAAAGGCAGTTGTGTTTTTCATGGATGTTTTGTATTTTTTAAGCAGAACTAAAAAATGGACAGCTGTACTAGGCAACTTGCTTGACTACTTGATGGTCATGTGCCATTACCATTTTGCAAACTCCTCTGGCTGCTGAAAGTCTTATTCTCTCTGCCTCCASTTTTGCATTTTCATCACAACCAGGAGTTACCAACAGCACAACTCTGCCAAAAAGGTGTAACCAGGGCAATTAATGCTCACTAYTCTGTTTCAGGCAAGTTCTGCTGGGCTAGATCAAACAGCTGCCAAAGGCAGGCTTGACTAACCAGCATGATTTGTCTCAGGCAGATCAGAAAAACAGTAGCACAATTCCAGTTCGTTCCAGGGACAGCCATGGTTTCTGGGAATGCCCATTCCAGATGCCTTGGCATCTTTAGCCTGCAGAACCAGGTCTGGAAGAGGATGTTTACCAGCTGTCTGTAAAATAATGACTGTTTTCTGAGGCTTCAGTCACATGGTCATTGTAGAAATGGCTTTGTGGCACTTGAAGACATCCATCCCCAGCCATAAGCTGAAAATTGCCTTCTTCCTGGTACAGCTTAGATGTCAGAATAAATCATCTGGGTACTCATCATGGGTTTTAGTGCAAAGACAGCAGGTTAATAACTGCTGGTAGGAGTGATGTGAGTTCACCCACCTGACTTTTCTGCAGGAATTTAAACACCAATTTTTTTATACTCTGGGCTGAGTGTCCAGCTGCTGCAGAGTGATGACAAACACCTGGATGTTGGTCACATCTTAAACACAGATGCTTGGCCACTAAATACCTGACATGAGACCGAACATTAGTCACTTTGCAGCACAAGGTTTGCTGTGGCAGTGTAAAGGACCTGGAAAGGATGCAAACTGCACCTGGAAAGGATTCAAACTGCACCTGGGCGGAGCCTTCTCCCATGCTATAGYAACTTCTGGAACAACGTGTACATTTAAGAAGAAGAAAAGTCCCCTGTGGGAAAYCTGGAGTTTTACCTAGGTTTAGAGAATGTGAAAATGTACAGGCATTTTAAGTATGCAAGGCAAGCAATYCTCTGTCACTTAGCAAACAGGAAACGTCAGAATAGTTGAGGCGTGAAAGTCAGTAACAGCCACAAATAATCTCTGGTGAGTGTAACCATGAAAAATGTGAAATGTGTTTTTCTCTCAAGCTTCAAGGTAACTTCCTCCAGTACCACAGAAACTGAATTGATGCTAAGACACAAAATCTCATAGGAAGAAAGATTTGTCAGCTATCTCAGACACTCTCCATCAGCCCTGTCAGTGCCACGCAAAGCAGCAGGTAAATGCTCCCAAAAATCTACATCACAGACCTGCATCTGCAGATGATGCCAAGAGCTGCTGCTGCTATTACTACTGAAGTGAATAAATCCAGAGGTTCTGGAAGAATGTGGCATTAGTGGCTACTCCTGRCAGAAGTCACCCCATTTGGACTCTGACATGGTATTTAGCAGGTTACTAAGCTTCATTTGACAGGTTGAATGATGAGGCATCTGTCACATATGTAAGTAAATAGTTGTAAGGAATAATTACCTTTGGTGTTGCATTGCTTTTGATCTTGCTTCAGTGTCCAACCAATTTGTTGGGYTCTCTTTTCCTAGTAGATTTAAATGGCAGTACTCTCAGAAACCMCTTTCTCAGGTGGGTGTTTTATACACCAAGAACAAGTTACCCCTAATTTTTTGGTAGGTGTTTGTGTAGTATGATGGTACYGGTGCAGCTTTTCAAATTTTGCTTGGGTTAGTGCACAACACTTTCTTCTGTGGTTTGTAACAGAAAACAGGGTGGTTTTTTTTTCCTAAAAGATTGCCTTGAGTGTTTTGAAGCATCTGGCTCTCTGAGGCTATCTTCTGACATCCRCTCACCTATTAAGAGCAGATTGTTGTGATGTGATAGGGAAAATATCTGAACCGGAACCATTTGTCTGACTGCACCCCTGCAGCTTYCACTCTTGGCTGGAACTCCGTAGCATGATTTGTTTTTTTCTCATGAGAGCCTTGCACAAATGAAATGCTCRCTAAATCTCCTGTCACGCTACTGAAAGCCTGTTTAAAGTCTGCATTTGACAGTGAAGCGGTGGTTTCACAGCTCAGAAATGGGGCTGTTAGGCAGGACCCTGCCTGTTCCTGATGGGACACCCTCTGTTGTTCCTGATGGGACACCCTCCGTTGTTCCCCATGGGACACTCTCTGCTGTCCCCCATGGGACACCCTCTGCTGTTCCCCACGGGACACCCTCTGCTGTTCCCCGTGGGACACTCTGCTGCTCCCCGTGGGACACTCTGCTATTCCCCATGGGACACTCTCTGCTGTTCCCCACGGGACACCCTCTGCTGTCCCCCATGGGACACTCTCTGCTGTCCCCCATGGGACACTCTCTGCTGTCGCAGCGGTCTCCGCAGTGAGGACACAGACACTCACGCAGGGTGCTGCTGCGGTCGCTGCTGCACAGACCCAGGCAGGGTGTGACAGCAGCCGATGGCGCAGTCATTACAGCGATCGTGGCCATCASAGGAGCTGCAGTGCTGGGGAATTACGGGCCATTGGTTTGCTSGTGTCTTTTGCAGCCACTTGGTGCAAGATCACCGCCAGAGACCTGCACCAGAGATGGGAGTTTGCACTGGAACTGACACAGGACTTACTCCTTTAAGGACTTCAGTATTATTCCAACGATCCTGAAGTGGGTCAGGTACTGAAAGGAAAGCCAGTGGTGTTTGGACAGCATTAATTTTGGTTATGTGCATTGTCTGGTTAGACCTGTTTCTGAAATGTGCCACTACATGATGTGCTCATTACAGCAACCTCATCATCTGCTGCTGCCCGTCCTCAGCGCTCTGCTGTAAACAGTCCACTGGAGTCGGCACTGCAGGCAGGGCTTGTGCAACCAGCGCTGCTGGAGCCTGCTCCGGGCACGCTGGGGGCAAGCAGAGATGCACAGAGCTCTGAGGGACAGCCTGGCCTCAGCTGTGCCCATCAGCAAGGGTTTTGTCTGCAAGTCATGTCACTATCAGAGAAAASAGGGCTGAGACAGTACCCCAAAATCTCCTTTTCTTCCTACTTGCAAAAATATTTGAAAGTAATTTAGTCTGGTTTAATTTTGAAACTGTTGAGCTGYTTAGACTGTCATATTTTAGCATTTACTGTGTTTGTGGTGGCATTTAAATTGAGCAGAAATTAAATTTAGACACATCCAAGCCAAATGTTCCAAGCAACAAGTTTTCATGAGTGACCCAGCAAATAACTTTATGCTGCTTGTTTTCCTTCTTGTCTTGCCACTCCACAGCCTTCCACTGCACCTCCAGGCCTCTCAGCCACCCCTACTGCCCCTACTACCATGTCAAAAATATCCCAAACAAAACAAAAAATAAAACCCAACTCTGCACCTAGTTAAAGCAAACAAAATCGTTTGTACATTATTCCAGAGAAGGAAGAAAATAAGAAAAAAAACCCCAAAACAACACAGCTCCAAACTTACAGATCTACTTGAAATATAAGTAGCTTTATTACAGTGAATTAGACTTCTGCCTAAACTCCTCTGAAGCAGTGATTGAAGAAGAGAAAAAGTTTTTTCTTCATCCAGGACATAGAGTAAAGGAAAAAAAAGTCTTGAAATTGATAGAAATAATGTGAAATGTTATGCCTTCTTCAAAGAGAAATGTAATAATGTCTTGGTAAATCATATTTCTGAATATTGATCCAGTTTCTACAGGAAGCTATTGTCCCCTGTACCTACTCAAATCTAGGAATCCTGTACACAAATCAGTCAGTTGGTTGTGATTTGCAAGGAAGGAATTAAGGCACTACAAGTATACATTTATCTGGCTGTCCTGAGCTTTTTTTTTGTTCTTTCAGTGATTTAGAATAAGATTCTGCTTTTGGCAGAATCCTCAATATGATAATCAAAAGCCAGTCTGTGGTTCATTCATCAGATGCTTGAACTGTCTTATATATGGTCACTATGTCATCTATCAATCATGCAAATCTGGCAGCAATCACCACGTGGTAAGTGATGCAGGCACTTACAGAAAAAAAGTGGAAAACCAAAAGAATGGAGGGGGGGAAGAAGCTTTCCTCCTGAATCTGGGCTTTACAGGGAGGAATCTCACTGTTTTTCCCATCACATAAAGATTTTTTTTTTTCTTCCTTACAGTGAGTTCAAGCCCTGAAAGGCTTGTCCCTGAGTTTGCAGTCAGGCATTTAGGTGCTCTGCAGCCCAGGATGTGGTCATTCTGCATCTTTCTGTGATAAAAATACTTTTTTTTTCTTTATGCTTTTGTATTTCAATTCCTCACCCCTGAGTAAGGAAGACCTGAAAATAGACAAGTATGATCCCTTGGAAAGGATGGTTACTTAAAAAAAAAACAAAAAAAACCAGCAACAAACCACAGTTCCTGGCTTTGGTGAAGCACAATTAAGCCTTACCAAGCAGAAAGTCACCAAGTGAAATAAAAAAAAAATTGTATTTTCACAGGTATGTAGTGAATATTTTTCTGGAAGTTAACACAAGCTATGTTCTGCCTAAAGGCCTAATTATAAAAATGTAAATTCAGATCAATTCCAGTGTAATGTGCCCTTTATGTTTTCTAAAATTTCTGATGCCTTTCACATGATTAAGATTACATGTTAAGATATAAATCAGATTATAAACCCAGTATTTAAATAATTAAAGATTTGCTGTGACCTTCAAGACACACATTAAGGTCAATGCAAGGGGCCGTCCTTCTGGTGCTGATGGCAAGGTGGTGACATTATTCAGGTGGAGATATTCTGTGTGGACTGGTAGGCAAYGTCCCCTGTCATTTAGTGACACCATCAGTATCTAAAATCAGAGGGCTCATAGGACTTCAGGAAAAAATAAAACCCGAACTGTAAATGACTTCTTAGGATAATGCTGAGCTCTTCTCTGCACTAGGGCAAATGATTCTGGGTGTGYTTGTAGCTCTGCATGTAGTTGTGGCTGCTGTAAAGCTGGGTTTAAGGCTGCTCACTGCTCAGATGGGAACTTCCCAACAGGGGTGACCCTCCTGTCACATGAACCATTCCCTTGTGGCCAGACCACAGAAGGACAGGAGATGTTTGGGACACAGCTGGGGTGAGCCAGGTAAGCCACAGGGTGCATCACACTTCCTATGCTGATGTGTCTTCCACCTGCCTGTCTGCCTTCTGGCTTTGACCCACCTGGAATTAACATGATAGGCACTTGACAAACATCTCAATTAGTTCTCTGTGTAAGCCCAAAGGGTACCTTTCAGTGAAACCTGATTTTGTACATTATGTATGGAAATAGAAAATTTGCACTAAAAAAAGGTAATTGTCTCCACCTTGGACAGTCACAGAACAGAGCTCAGACATGAAACGAGCTACAGAGGAACCAGTGTTAGCAGATTTGACACACTTGGTCATAAATCTGCACCAAAAGAAGGCTCAGGCTCCAAATTYAGCTTTTAGTAATAAAATTAGAACTATCATTACACCTATGCTAGTGTGTGGTAACTATAAACTCATGTGTAAAAGAAAGCTATTTGACATGAGAATTGAGATTACTGGGTAGGAGCATAATTTTACTTTTTGTTGAGTGTAATGTGCCAGCCTGAACAGTGTCTGAGGGTGAGTCAGCACTCCTCCACTTTTAGATCAAAAATGTGCATTAAGAGCAACTTAGGTTGAGAAGGCAAAGAGGGTGGTTGTCCAGGGCTGCTGTAAGCATAAGGCCAGTGTCAGGAAGCACAGAAGAAATCATTAGAGAAGTTAATCCAGAGCCATCTGCAGTAATGGGGACAGTAAAAGTTGTTTTTTCTTTCTTCTTTCTTGAAAGAAGAAATGCCAGTTCCTCAAAAATGCTTTGTGGGGAAAGTTTTAGGTTTTGAAAAGTGCACTAAATTTGTTGAAAAGTGTTGTTGCAACATTTTCAAAATAAAAAAAAAATCTGTGTTTTAGTATAAATTTACGTTTACTCTAGTTCTGCAAACTGTTTTTACAAGAATTATTTTATCCTAACTGTTGTGGAATGGGAAAAAACCCATATTAACATAAGAGGTTGTCCTCATTTGGCAAAGGAAGTACTTAGGAGGAGAAACGACATTGAAATTATTTTGAAACAATGTGTAAGCCATATTCTTCATATTAACAACTGGTAATCTTTACCTTCTCATCTTTGTTTGATCTGCATTTCGACTTTACTGTAATTTTGAAAAGGACTGGTTCCTATTGCATAGTCATGTTGCAATCATTGTTTATTGTGTTGCTCTTATATAACACCTACTCTAGGCGTATATACTTAATTCTGATTAGGAGATTAACAACGTATGTCATAYAGGAATATGCATAGTCCCAATAGGAAGTGTTTGTAACCAAGTCCAAAAGACAAAACTGGTAAAATTAGAGAAGGTAAAATAAACTAGCTCAGAAAAGGAATGCTGCTTCTGTGCCCTGTGAACAGAAGTGTAGTGTACAGGCACCTGGGGGGAAACAGTAATGATGGAGGTACTGGAGCGGGATGCAAGATGGGCATCACACAATGTCCTGCTATTGAGAGTCCAGTTCAAGAGTCACCCGAAAGAAATTCTCTTCCTGGCTATGCCGCCTCCTTCCTTTGGGGGATCTTGAGCAAGACGTGTTTTGATGCGCATTTCATCTTCAAAACCCACTAACTTTTCAGTCAGTCCCGCGGCATCTGAGCCCTCGATTCTTTCTGTCTGACCAGCCTAACTTCCAGAGGTGCTCGTCTGTTAACTTACATACAGAATCTGACATTTTCTAACCATTCTACAGCAACTGCCCTTTGCTGAACGACCTATATTTATCTCCGAGCTCACGTAAGCATTGCCTCAGGTGGCACCCTCATTTCCCAAGCATGGACTGCAACGCAGACACAGAGCACCGGTGAATACACCTGCCTTGCATCATGGCACTGTGCAGACACAGAGCACCGGTGAATACACCTGCCTTGCATCATGGCACTGTGCAGACACAGAGAGCATAGGTGAATACACCTGGCACTGTGCAGACACAGAGCACCGGTGAATACACTCGGCACTGTGCAGACACAGAGCACTGGTGAATACACCTGCCTTGCATCACGACACTCTGCGGCGGGACCCGCCTGCCGCCGGGTGACATGATTCACATGGGCAGCACTGGCAGCCGGGAGATTTCCAAGCCAAGGAGCAGGAAAAGGAACGCGGTGCCAGGCTGATGACACCAGGGACCGGRCACGGGGCAGGCGCTTCCCGGCCGGGGCCGTGCCCCGTTTGCCCGCGGKGCTGCAGCAACTGCGAGGCCCACTGGCGCTTCCCTGTAGTGGCACGAAAACCTGCACTTTAAACCTAGTGAAACAACTGCCACCAGCCCGACGAGTGGGATATGGAGTAGGTGGTGGAGTCGCCATTCCTGGAGGTGTTTAAAAGTCGTTTGGGTCTGGCGCAGGGTGATGTGCTTCAGTGGCTTAGGGGTTACAGGGGCAGCGCCGAGTGGACGGTTGGACTGCATGATCTTAAAGCTCTCTCCCAGCCCCGATGACGCCGTCACTCCCTGACATGACGCCAAGACTGCCTGATCCCGTGGCACCGGCGGGGCTGGAAGCTCTCCCGAACACCGCGGCCCCGCCGCCCCTCACGGGACGCGCCGCCCGTCTGTCCGCCTTGGCCCCGCCCCCCCGCGCGGCGCTGCTTTCCGCCAATCAGCGGCGCCCTGCCCGCCCGCGCGCCTTCCCCGCCCTCCCCTCCCCGCCCGCCGCGGCCGTGCCGGCCCGCCGGAGATAAGACTTCTCGCGAGAGCAGCCGAAACCTCGCGAGAGCGGCGAGGCCCCCCTCCGCCCCCGCCCCCGGCCCTCCCGCCGCCCCCGCCCCACCGCGGCCGGATCCGAGTGTGCCGGGCGGTGGGAGGGGAGGGAAGGAAGGGAAGGAGAGCAAGGGAAGGAAGAGAAGGGAAGGAAGGGAAGGGGGGGCGCCCGGCCCTGCGCAGTGAGCGATGTTTGTCCGCCATCGCGGCGGAGGCTGAAGGAAGCGCCGCCAGCGGAGCGAGGGGCCCGCGCCGCCGCCTCTCCCGCCCGGCCCGGCCCGGTCGGCCCGGCCCCCGCGCCCTCCGCGCCCCCCGGGGGCCGCGCTCGTAGCGAAGGTCGCCTGCGGCCTCCCCCGGCCCCGTTCCCGGGTCCGCCGCCCCGCCGCGCGTCCCCCGGCTCTGTCGCCGCGCGCCGGAGGCGCCGCCGGGCCCGAAGATGTCGAACCTGAGCAAGGGGACGGGCAGCCGGAAGGACACCAAGATGCGGATCCGCGCCTTCCCCGTGAGTACCGGGCCTGGGCCGGCCCGAGCGGCCTCCGCAGGCCCCGGCGCGCTGTGGGCCGCGCTGCGCGCCGGGGCCGCGGGGCGCGGGCAGGGGCGGCCGCGGGTGCGAGCGGGCGGGGGGAGCTGTCAGCCGGCCCCGGGCACCCCCGGGGGCCGTGCGGGGCGGGGGGAGCGTGCGGAAGCTGCTCCTCAGGGAAGCGGTGCCGCACGGCGA
Source organism: Alauda arvensis (assembly GCA_902810485.1). Classification (NCBI taxonomy): domain Eukaryota; kingdom Metazoa; phylum Chordata; class Aves; order Passeriformes; family Alaudidae; genus Alauda; species Alauda arvensis. The sequence continues at coordinate 1,966,122 of CADDXX010000041.1, forward strand.
GTGGGAGGCGGAGGAACTGGTCCCCCGCGATTATCGCCTCCCTCATCAAACAAATCAATTATGAAAATCCACGTAGGGCAGTGGGGAGGGGGGCGGTGGGGGCCGATTTCTTTGTTTTCAAGGAAAAGGCCTCAGAGAGGGAGCCGAAGGTTATGCGTCTTCATCAACAAATTTAGTTAGCCCCGGAAGGTGTGGGGGGGAATATTTATTTATGTCTTCTGCGGAGTTTCCTCTTGCTGAATTTCTCTCTCCGCTCCGTAGAAGAGGTTCTAAGTCGTATGATTATAACATTTAGGTGGCACAAYGCCAGCTGTTCGGAAGGTGCTACTACAAACATGTAGGCATAGGTAACTTGCTGCAGGTTCGGCAGAGTCGTGAGCGTGCCTTCGCTTTGAGTTGCAGAGGGAAAGGAGCCAGATTATTAATTTGAAGTGGCATAACGCTGCTGTGTTTTGACAGTCGGTTCAATTAAAGCTTACAACAGAATAACAACTACAGCACGAGTAATGGCGTTGRGGAACGAGAGGAATAGGAAAGGTTCAGTCTGCCGGAGGATGTGGGTGTTCAGCAGGGTTTATGTTGAAAAGAGGGTRCTTAGTTGAATCTCTGGCTTTTATGACTTAGCGTTGGCTTTTAAGGTTTAGCGTGAACTTTTCAATGCGATGTCTGATCCCAGCAGGCAGTGGTGTAGAACTAATGTGCTGTGCCTTTACAGAGAAACTGGACATACCTGTTTATCTCATTGCACTGGCAGGGCATATATCAATATATTTGCTTCATCCAAACTCTTGCTGATGAAATTAGAAGATTCTTTATGGTCTCAGCTGCCAACTTTACAGCAGTCTGAGTTATGCTGTTTTACTTTTTTCTCTACTTTTACTAATTGGTAGTTGCATTTAGTGGTAAAAGTAAAAAGTGGGCTATGAGGTTAGGAATTTTAGCTGATGATGGGTTTTTCATCTCCATATTTAATTTATTTYTTTAAAAAGCCTTTTCCAAGAATGGCAATTTTGGATTATAGAAATAAAGGGGAAGACTTGCTGCTATATGGCCACGTTTTACTAAAATGTAGTAGGAAAACCTGTAAAAAATAAGCCATGACAAAAGCAATGTTTATGTTTTGTAACAAATTGCACTAAAGATAGCAGTCTTCTAATTTGATAAACAGATTCATGTATTCCAACTGTGAATGTGTAGCTATAGGTCAGACAACATAGGCAGACTTAACAATAGGATAAACTTAAATTTGTATTTTTCATGTCTTCTGTACGTGACATTTGTTTTGTAAGGGTGAGAAGTGCTCTAATGGAGCCCTGTTCTTACATAAAGTTAAATATTGTCAGGTTTTTAAAAACTGTTTTTACTAGCATTGTCTTTCTTTTCAGTTCCTTAAAGAATATCTAGGTTAAAATATGAAAAACAAAGTGTCTTCCCTCTAAAATAACTCAATAAGTCACAGGTGATCAAGGCCTACAACTGTCTGGGGACGTCTGTTGATAACARCTTTCCAGGTGTCCCCTTGGATTTTTTTTTGTACCTAAGACATTTTGTTGACAATCCTGCTGATAAACTGTTTATAGAAAAGAAGCATGTACTTTGTTGAGAGATTTGGAGGGGTTTCCCTTTCTTAATTGCAGAAGTCAGCAGCTGTAGTTGATGTAAATATCTGCACACACATTTTGTGTGGGCCTAAGTGGTTGTGAAGTGTGGTCCAGGAAATGACTTGGTGCTAGTGACTGCAGTGGGATTATTTGTGTCAGTGAGGTGCATTTTTGTGGGGGGTAGAGTCTATGTTTAGAAAATGTAGTACTCATGCAGCARCTATGGATCCTTGCTCTTTTGTCCCAAATGTGGTGCTTCTGCTCTTCAGCTCTCAATTAAGAGTGCTTCCAGAGGTGGTTTTGTAGGCTGCTTCAATTTGTCTTATTATTGATCATCTTTCCTCAGGAGGTCTTCCTGTTTTAGATTAGTTTGCTTCTTGCATGGAGGTAGCTATTTACTATTACATTAGGCTAGAAATAGCCAAATTGGAAAGCTGGTGCTTSTGAAGCATAGCTCTATTAGCATAACTTCCTCTGTGTAGGTTCTGGTTTTTTACTATTTTACATTCTGATAATGTATTTCATACTTCTGTTATTATGTTTTATAATAGCTACAGGAAAGGAGAAATAGTAATTTGCCAAACATTACCAAAGTTTACCTTTTCTGCCCTATGAAAAATTTAGTAGAAGTGGACCAGAACTTTGGAAAAGYACCAGTCTTCTACCTGGAGATCTTAATATTTAGGAATTAGTTTTACTCTAGATTTCTTTTTTTGTTGTTCTTTTAATTGGTGCCAGTTTATCTGTCATCCCAAGTATCCATTAAGATTGGCTAGCTCCTGGTGTGTGCTGTGATGTGCTTTTTCTTACCCCAAGGGCAATGGCAGGGGTACRCTGTTTTGCTGAAGTTGTACAGTAATCAAAAGTAACTGAGAAAAACGGTTTTCTGTATGCTCAACCAGTTTTTCTTTTCCTGGTTTCAAACTACCTTACTGAAAAGAACTTTGTGTTCTCTTGTTCATTGTGACTTAAAGACAGTGATAATCTTTGCATCACAAGTAGTCCAGATGAGGTTACATTCTCTGAGACTCCAGGCTTGAGCATATTTCAAGCCTGGGAAGAATAACAGAAATAAATTTCCAGGAGAGTTTGTTGTGTACTCAGGAAAGCAAACTCRTGAGGTTAAGCTTGTGCAGTTATCCTTATGTACCACCACAGAAGACTTCCAGTGTGCTACTTTCAGTATCCACTTTTGGTACTCTTAACACCTCCATAAATTGTAGCTGTTCCATATTTATATAAGGTCTATCCAGAGAGCATTCAGGGTGATGTTAAAGCCAGAGATGGAGCAGTGGAAGAAGGCTTTTGAGAGACAGAAGGTTCCTTTTTCTTAAGCAGTCTTCAAACTGTTGTTTCAAATTCATACACAATGCAACAGATATGAATATGGATGCTAAAAATAACAATTTCAGAAATGTCATATGATTGTCCGTGATGTATGTTGACTGCAGTTAGTAAGTTGGGGTTTTTTATTATTTGGAAGWGTGCAGTGGTCTGCTGAATACATGTGCATTATATGAAAATTCAGGTTTGATACAACTACAGAATGTGAATTTCTTGCCCCTGTTTTGAAGAAGCTTTGGGGGTTGTTTTCTTCCAGGTTTAAAGGTGCTCTCAGGGTCTCRAATTGGCTCTCACTCCTTAATGGGCTCAGTGAGCCCACTGCTGCTGGCTACAGGAATGCTTTCAAAGCTCTCAAAACAAATTTGCAGCAAATCTGATTTTAAGATGATTTAGTTGATCTGTGAAAAATGGTGCCAGAAATGGTAGACTTGGCCTTAAAACTTTTGGAGAGCTGTGATTTCTGTAAAGGAGATCTAGAATGTGTAAATTATGTTTCCTGCAAGTGTATTTGAGCTGTTTTGCTGTGACTGGTTAGCTAGTGGAAAACTGTAACCTTAAATGTGTTTTGATKGAAAAGTTGTACATAGTAAAAAAAATGCACATTTCTTACACAAATAATCAGAATGTGGGAATTCAGAAAGCTCTTAGGGAATCAATTTTCAAAATTTAATCAAGCAACATTAAGCTGTGTTGAATGAACTTTTTTGCAAGAGCTCATTCTTGTCAGTGCAGGTGTCAGTATAAAATTGGTTGGACAGACCTTTCTGAAAGCCAGCATGACCCCGTGTAGGTTATTGGGTTTGACCATTACACTTGGAGGGGGGTTTTGAATGCTTCCAGTAATTTTCCTTTCCTGCAGAGATGTCTTTCTTTTCTAGAGCAGTGCTACAAAGTAGTGTTTTGCCAGTTCTCAGACCTATTTTGGTGGRTCAGTGTTACATAGTTACATTCTGAATTCTGCCCAGCATTTAGAGATGTTCTACAGGTGCACTTGCAATCAGACAAATATTTAAAAAATCTGTAAGCTTCACTGACTAGTTTTATTTGATATACTTGTGCCCAAGAAAATTCTCATTTTGTTCAGTCTTGTGCAGAAAGACAGCCTTTCATTTCCTKCAACTGTTTATTGATTGATGTTACTTCTTCCTCAAAGAAAGTTACATAAACTTAGATGTAAATAACTCCAGCTCGTCCATGAGAAAGTATTAAGGCTCATTTTCATTGCCAGCTCTCCTTTCTCCTGGATCTAACAGCCACTTGTTCTAGGCTTTGTGTAGGCAGAAGGTTTTTTTTTTTTTCAAGGGAGCACCAACTGCTTCTGTGGTTTGTTTTGAGTCTTGGGGAATTGATGATGCAAGTAGAGATGAGGTTTGTTAAATTTATGCTTCAGCCTACAATGCGTAGATCTCTCAATTCCAGAAGTTGATGTAAATTTGGTCCATCTTGAGCACCTTAGAGCAGATAGCCCCTAGAAAAAAACACTGAAGTGTGGTTAAATTCTGAAGCAYTCAGGTTATGTAAGCAGTACGTGAGGATCTGCTTTGGCTTATAGCCCTCAGAGCCTGCATGAGGTGTTGGGGAGAGTGTGGAGAGGCAGGGAAGGTGGGAAAAGAGAATTGGGGGGTGCTTTACTGCAGGCTTTTTCAGCTCTGAATSAAATAATGTGAGCAGACCAAGTGCTGCAAGATCACCTGGTTAACTCCATGTTTTACATGCTTAGCTTGTCAATCTTGTTTACTTTATATTCTCAAACATATTTATGAGAGCATCTTAGCTAAACCCATGCAGTGTTCATGATCATAAGTTCACATTCACAACTGAAATTTTGGTAGGCTTAAAAACTAGGAATAAAACAGACTAAAACACTTTCTTATTCAAAGGAAGGAKGTTTTGTGCAAATTAAGAAAAACATGGAAATACTTGCTGTTTACTGGACATTTAATCTTACTAAGTCCTTCCAGTTTTCACTTTTTTTTTTTCTTTAATGAAATGTTGTGAGCAAACTGAATGTCCTAATCATACATTTAGAMTTTTTAAGAGGTGAGAGCACTAATTCCAGGGCAGTTTGAGTAGTCAGTTGTAGGGAGGTTTTTATTTGGTTGGTTTTTTGTAACACACTGTGCATATTGCCTTTTAATTTTTGCCTCACCTAATCTTGTTAGCATTCCTCAGTTCTGTAGATGTTCAGGTTTCAGTTACAAATTTTCTTGGTTTTCCTTGCTAACTGGGTCTTAGTTCTGAGCARTCATCATTTGGGTTGATACAGAGTTTTGAGCCAGTGGCTCGGTGTGGCTCAGGAAGGAGCAGTGCCATTTCTGAATCTTGCTGTGTTTGAAATTTGCTTGTTTTTGCACAGGACTACAAGGCTAAAGTGATCTGTTAGGATTTTTATACTGGCTAATTCAATCTGAGCTTTTTCAAGTGGCTTCATAAGGCTTCTCCATGTCTTCACTTGAGTTGTATAGTAATGCATTGTTAAACAGGAATTACTGTTTTTCTCTGGTAGTGGTAGGTAAAAGAACTTTATGAGAGTAGCTATAAAACTGAAAAAGAATTTTTTATATTCAACATGARTAATTGTAATAGTACTATGTAACATAAAATTAGGCCTTTTTTTTGTAAAATATAGTAAAATTTCCCAAAATTTTCCTTTTAATCTGTTCTGGACACRCAGCATAAGTGACTTCATTTTCCAGAATTTCAAGCAGGTATTCTGAAGTCTTAGGCTTTGATCTGTTGGGCAGGTAGTCAGAGTGCAGGTGCTTCTAAATTTGCATCACCATGACTGATGTGCAGTGTCAGTGTCTCTGTCTGTGGTGAAAACATTTTGTGATAGACTGGGACAGATTTTTCCTAAGATAGTTTGATTGAGTCCATTCATAAAACAGAGTGATTGTGTTACAGTCTAAAATAGGTTCTTGACCTTGTACATATGCTCACTGGATCTTATCTTTGATTTCTAGTAGCTGTACAAGTGGAAAAGCAGCTCTTGAGAAGTAAGGTCATGCTTTTCATTCTGAGCTAGGTTTTGTGGAAACAGAGCAGGGAAGTAGTGTTGTAGAAAACTCCAGCACAGCCAAGCATACTTTTAATCACATGATTATTTTATTTTTCTGAAGGTCWGTTAAAGTCAGTAGAATTTTTAAATGACTGATGTTTCTTTTTGAAGGTGCAAGTACTGGCGTCTCAGCATAAGTAAATACTGTTAGATGGCTTAACAAAAGAGCTTCCATATTGACTTTAATATTTTAGGAAAGGTAAAAAGTGCACTTAACACCCGAGTACTGCAAGGAGGACAAAATGTAATAAACATTTGTATGAGGATGATGTTTGCAGTGGAGTGGCCTCAATTCTTTAATTAGCTGTGCATAAAATCAGTGTTTGAGGGCTGAAACTGTCTTGCTTGTAGTTTAAATAAGGGGTAATACTATGCAAAATGTGAGCAGATAACTTACTTTATTGGTTTATGGTTATGAATGAGGTGCATTTGTGGAAAAGCCAATTTTTGTTTAATGCTAATGAGAATAAACAAAGAATTAAGGCAATGGCTTAAATTATACATGTGAGTGATATAAAATTGGACAAGCTTATATAATAAATTCATAATATTAATTTCTTAGACTGCATGTGGTTTGAGCATAGGCCATGTATGTCTTTTTCTTACATTTTGCATGTGAAGTATCTTTGTTGAAATAAATATTTTACTTCCACGCTAGTTTTGTTTTTAAAGTTGATAGCATCTGAGTGGACCTGTTTTTTTATATTACATGCATTGATTTAATTTTCTGTATTGCTGTGAATTTTTTTCTACTGCAATCATTTCAGTGTTAAGTCTTTAGGTGCTGCTGATCTGTGCATCTGATCGTGGTGTTTGCACTGTGGGGTACAAAAATTCCGCAGAGAGGTTATTGTCAGGACAAGGACACAGTAGTATTGATTATCTGTAAATTTGTGAGAGATTTGTTAATTGTATCTTCTTTCTCCAACCTGAAGTAAGTTGAGGGGAAAAAAAGAATCATCCTATGTTGGCCTGTGTTCACCATAAAATTTTATCTTTCTATGCAAGTCCCAAATTGTTCTGCTGCTGTTATTATGGAGGAGGAGTTGTCATCAAGCCCCCAAAACCTCTCAAGGCCCTTCAGCCCCACCATCTCCCCTTCTTCCTCCATCCCCCTCATCATTCATTGTGTTCCTTGTTTTGAAATGACTGCAGGAAATGTGTCTGCAGTCTGTATAAGCTGGTGTGTATTTCACAGATTTCCTCTTTACACAGTGTTGATTTTTGGACAATTGTAAAATACTGAGCTACTTGTAGGTTAATTGAAAAAAGCCAGAAACAATTCCTGTGGGATTTGCCTTCAGTGTTGAGTAGGCAAGGAATAGGCTATTTGTGGTTCAGGGAAGCTTTCTGAATCCAGGTCATCAAAGCTGGAAAGTTAATGAAATAATAGATTTTTTTTCWCTTGGWGAGATGATACCCTGAGGAGACTCAGTGCCTTCCACAGAAGGAATGGAAGTGCAGAACAGCATTGCTCTTGCCTTTGACACTTCACTGGGATTGAGGCATGCAGCATCTCTGTTACTTTTTRAGGTTATTATAATGTTAATATTGTAGAAGTCCCCAATATGAAAGATTTGCCAAAAAAAACCCAATTAATTTAATCCTTTATTAAATTAAGACCTTTTATTTGTACTTTACAGTGTTTGTTGGGTGATGGTCTTAACACTGAATTGACATATGATCACATACTGAATTAAAGGTTTAACCTATTCTGACTAGGTAGGTGAAAACCAATATTTTTATTAGTTTAGAGTTAGGAATTATCTGAGCAGTCTAGGATATAGAGGTCCTGCTTCTGCTGACAGTGACCTGTTGTCAAGTGTGGCACTCTCAGGATAACCTGCTGCTCATCACCTGCAGTGCTGAGCTCCCACTGTTGTTGAAGGAAATGAAGAGTCAGGGGCCTAAATCCCATTGAAACTTGAGATTTCCAGCTATCTTCAGTCTTTGCTAGTAAATCTTGTTAGGTTATACTTAAGCAAACAACTTCCCTTTCTGCTTTCAAGTCTTTAGTAAACTGGATGTAACTCCAATGGAAGAGGAATGAGCCACCTTCCTTCTCCTGCAGGGTAAGAGCCTGCACATGGCCCCTTATCCCAAGTAAGCAGCTTTGGGGAAATTTGCAGGCCAGTTTAATTTGTGTAGTTTGCTCACAATTGCACAGTCCTCAGGTTGAAGGGCTGGTCCTTGGCTCTTAAAAGCTTTTATTGCAGTGGAATGCTAAATGACTTGAATGAAATTTTTTGGATTTGGCCCTGTTTGTGAATGGCAAAAGGCATGCCCAGTAATTTGTAACATTTTGTGCCACTCTTTGCACTATCTTGTAATTTCACCTTTGCCAAGAGCCTGTTTGACAGCCCCAGGCACACAGCTGAGCTGTACCTGTCCCTCCCCAGACCTTACAGACCTCCAGGATCCTACTGACATGTGAAAGGGATGATTCTCTGCCTGAAATCCAGCTTTTCTTTGTTCCATACTCTGCTGTTCTAATTAGCTTCCAATATTTTCTTTTTAACACCRACTTTGTTTAGCATAGAAACAAAGCTATTGCATTTCTTTCAGGAACATATTTCCTCCTGTTACAGGAGTCTTTTAAATATTTTTTTCCATAGCCTTAGTTTGAGGCAAGTTGTTTTAGGATTACTACTTCTCAAGTGAGTCAAGAGGACTCTGAACTCCTCATTAGTCTTCAGAATATTGATAATAATTTTTTATTCTTTTGGGTAGGAAGTAGATATTTGGCATCAAATCCTTATATTTGTTTCATTCAGAATGGGTTTTTCTTGAGTTCAGCAATCATGACACAATACRTTCTTTTTTCCCTGTGTGTTATTTGCACCGTAAGTGCCAGTACATCTACTAAAATAAGTTATTAACAGTTTTATTAAACTGTTAATAAAAGCTTACTTCAGGTCTGAAAATGCTTCTGTTAATTTGCAAAGCTAAAAGGGAAAGATCAGACTTTCTGAACAGTGATTTGGCTCTGGGCTTCAGCTCTGAGTTTCCAGAGAAGAGTATAGACAGTATACAGCAGTATAAAGTATGTATGGAGAGTGTGTATTCAGCAGTACAGACAGCTCTTCTTTACCCTCGTTTGGAGTGCTCTTGGGAAATCAGTGGTTTCGTTGTAGGTGTTTTACAGTCCATTTTCAGGTGCTGTACTAATGAGCACTGTAGAAATGTCACTGAMTGTTTTTGGAAGAGCCTTAGTTAATAATACAGGCAATGTCACTCTTTTGGCTGTTTAAGCACTTCCGGTCTGTATCAGTGACAGCCATCTTTTGAGCTAGAACTTCCTAGAYTTAGCCTCTTAGCAGTTCAGTTCTTGTAGAAGCTTGAACAAAACCAATCGTTTGTTTTCTTTTAAATACAACTTTCTAACTAAAAAGTTTCATAATGTGATGTCATGTGGGCAGAAGCTTGCATCATGGCAGGGGAGATTTACTCATTCACAGCTAATGCCTTTTGATATTTGAAAGGCATTTAGATTTGTCTGCGCATRCTGGGGAAAAAAGATGTTATTTAAAAACTTGAATTTCTGTATTTTAATTAAAGACTATTCTGGCATCTTCTTTGGGCAAAGCATGCAACTGTAGAATAAAGTCTTTAATGTAAATAGTGGCACCTTAGAAATTTCATGTTGAAAAGAARTTAATTTTGGTGTGTTTTCTTTGCTTTTCCTCAGTATCCAGACCTGCTGGAGGACAACATTTATTAATCCTTGCTGAATAAAGCATATGCTTACTTCAAGCAATTTGGGTCTTGTGGGAAACAAGTAGCAAGGCAGATGAGTGAGGAAGAAACAGAGTTAAGCTTTGTATAAGTGATCRTAGATGCAGGTGTTACCAACTTTGATTATTCCCTGTTGTTATTTAACCAGCTGATAGAGTTTTTAGAGAGAACCTTGAAGACTGGTCAGTGTGAATCCATATATATACCAATAAGGGGATGAAAAATGAGACTGGTGAGCCAGCATTCATTTTTCATTGGCCCACTCAGACAAGCAATATTCTGCTTTTGTCTGTATTAATAAGAGTTCATTTTTATCTGTATTAATAGTGACTGAAGGGGCATTTTGTAAGTTGAACATGATGAATTCAAGAGAACCCATAGGCTGATTTTTGGGGACTATAACAGTTTGTAGTTGTTCATTAGTATGGGATAGTGTTGGGAAAGTGTGCAAARGTCTGCAAGAATAAAGTTGTCTAAAAGTTGTCTGTGTTCATAGAATACCACTGTGCAACTTCGTGTTTCAGTTTGTTTGTCTCTTCAGAGTGTCTGTTTCTTGCAGTTTTTTAAAGAAATGAAGCAAAAACTTTGATTATCTTTAGCCTTGYGTTTATCTGGTATGTGATAGCTGCTCAAAATTGCATCGTTCCTAGTCTTAGTTCAGATGAAGCAGGTGTTTGGGAGGAGTTTTTCTCAATTTTCTCCCCTTCAGCATTATATTTTCCATAGATTTGCAAGACTAAAGATGRGGAAGGGCATTTGGGAAAAACAAATAAGCTGTATTAAATGGGAGTTTGAAATCTAGAGTAAGAGAGGTATGTTGGTAGTTCAAGAATAGTCTCATTTTTCTGAATTGGTCCTGAAATATGACAGATGAGTATCTGATCCCTAATTTTGTTCAGTTGCCTAAATATGTCAAAACTGTTGCTGCACTATTGCATGTTCTAGTAAAGACTTGTTCTAAACTCTTTATATGGGCTTTTAAATTTTGCTGTTGTGTAGTGAAACTCCTGTCAGGCCTAGCTGTAATGCAGGCAAGTGTTACATTTTGAGAGGGAAAACAAATCCTTTTTCCTGAGTTTTACTGGAGAAGAAAGTTCTTGGAGCGTGTTGCATTTTGCTGTAAAGCTCAAAACCAACCAGCCAACCCCCCCTTCCCTCTTCAAACTCCTGCCCCAAAGCAGCACTTGTTTTGTGAGGAGACCAGCAAGCTCTGAGACAATACATTGGAGGTACAAATCTGTCAATCATGGTGCAGGAGTTGACTCCTTTTAAGGAACAATCACTTTTTAGGCTTTTTAACCCATCTGCCTCTGTTGGCAGCTTTTCAGTGCTGCAGAGCCCATTCAAGCAAAGTGGAGAAGGAAAAGGCTTCACCTAAAATACTGCGCTTGGATGGTTCAGTTAAAGAGGAGGACTCCTCTTGGATTTAGTTTATTATATTCTGCTTGCTTCTGCTGAGTAAAGCCTGGGAAGGAGAGGTGGATATTGTAATTCCTGCATTTCTGTTAGTGATTGAGTATTTGCCATGGAGCCCTGCCTGCAGAGGCTCAAGACTTTCTGGGGCTGAGACTTGAGTTGATTCTTCCCTTGGCCTTGAGAGGATTTCTCCTAGCAGTGGTTACCCAGCTCATCTGCTGAGCCTGGAATGGAACATGGTGCAGGCTRTGGATATTGCTTGCAGGARGAATTTGGAGAAATTTRGTGTAGGGCTTGCCCACCCWAACAAGGGCAATACTTGAATATCAMGGGAAGAGYGAAGAACAAAACACAGGTATTAAAAACTGTGTYRGTATTTAATCTTGTAAATGACAACTGGCAGATGTCATAAGCAMGTTATAGGCATTGATTCTCYCCCACCACACACACCCTCTGAGGGAGTACAATAGTGTAACAGGCATTTCCTGACACTCCTTAGGACACATGGATAATACTGTATTGTCATCTTYGATTGTTGCTGAAGGTCACCTAGGAGCAAAAGGTGTCCTATTTATTAGGACAKTTCTGTAGAACATTCCTGTGACTTCCCTGTGACTCTGGACAGATGTCCTAAGATTCAATAGCCCAAATTCAGGAGAGCAGTGAGACAGGGTGCCCCTGACTTTTTTCATTGCTCCTTCTCTTAGCCTCCAGTCATGTTTGTGGTGTGTCACAGTCAACCTGTTGAGATGACATGGTTGAGGAACTTCGTGGAACTTCGTGTGTGATGCTTTTGATTGTTCAAAGATCAGTTATTTTTATTTGTGGGAGAGTGTGTGTAGCCCCTGCATACTCTTTCAGATATACTTGCTGTTACATAGTGAAGAAAACTTAAGAACTCAGAAAAGTGTGGATATYGAGCTCTCCATTTGACTTTAGCAGGAGTACATTTTATCAGCTCTGTAGTTGAAAAAAATGGAGTTCCATATCTTAATATGCCATTTTTCAGAGATATTCTTGGAGCAAATGCTAGACACTATATCTCTGTCATTGTAAATTCTTGTCTTTTAAATTAACAATATTCAAAGGGTTTATAAAAATTCAAATAGTGATTAGGTTCTGAGGCAGGAMATGTGCTGCTCTTGCCCTTTTCTGGCTAACCTCAGCCAAACTTCATCCAGAATGAAGGATCCAGGCTCAGGATACTGGGTTGTTGTGTAACAGGCTATTTAATACCATCTTGATGGATGCCCTGTCTTGCAGTGGAAGGGAACACTGTTGGTGACATCTCCTTTGCCTCAAGGACTGGGCCCCTGTGGTGGCAGTTTTAGATAACAACAGTCAGACCATTCTTGTTTTTTCTGCAGAGGGACAGGAAGTGGGGAGTGAGAATAGGTGGCAATTATTAAGTGCAAATGCTACTCCCAGCACTGGTAACTAATTTTAATTGTTGGTATCCACTCACTTCCTTCAAGGTAGAGAGCATAAASACCTGTATTCTGCAGTTTCAGTTGGTTCTTGTCCCAGTGCTCTGTGGTATTAGACCTGTGAAGGATGTCATGGAAAGGAATGAGGCAGATGGTTGCTTTTTTGGAAAACTTTGAGGAGCCTTGTTCTGCAGTAATCACTTCCAGACTGACTTGTTTCACCTGCTAATGTGCAGAGTCCTGGCATGCTGTAGAAAAACYGAGTAGTGGTGTTTGTAACAGTTTKGAGAATAAAAATGTCCTGCAAATGTGTTGACAGTCTATTGAAACTTRAGAGATGTAACAAGCTTGGTCTGAGATCTTTGTGTGAACTTTCTAGAATTTATCTAGAAATTTCTCCTGCAAGAAGGATGAGAAGCTGTGTCTAGTCACTAATCTTGAAGGTACTGGTTCATGTATCTCCTGTTGCTGCTGATGGACTTCTATGGATACTCCTGCTGACACTGTAGGATGTCTGTTTACCTCTTCCTTGCTTCTGTCTTAACCACCTCTTGYTAAGAAGACTAAATAGCTATTTAAAGCTGGTATAAATTATCAAGATTTCARCAGGCTCTTAACAGTTTACTTCTGTAATTTTTCCTTGCAATTCACAGTTTTTCAAGCATGGTTATATAAGAGGAGTGAGCTCTGTAGTGTTAAGGGCAAAATGATGACAAGGAAAAAAATTACAAATACAGAATGAAGTTGCATTCAGAGGAAACTGTTGTAAAAATTAAAGTAAATAAAATGGAAATTATACCCCAGAACATTTATTTCTCTGCACAGTGATATGAATTTCCAGCAACAGGTGTGTTGGATGTTGCTGAATCTGTGAGTTTTAGTGTTGTTTTTTGGCTATAGTTGGTAGAAGCTGAGGAACAAACACCAGGTTTCTGCTGGCGACCACAAGTATTTTGTTGCTCACCTTTGTTATCATACAATGCATTTCCATTGGATGATGGTACAGGCAGTTTGAAAAGGTCACATTTACACAGGGAGCCCTGGTTTTCCGGCTTCCTCAGCCTACAGCTGTAATGTGTATGACCAGATCACCYAGTGGTTAAGGTTGGGAGGTACTTGGGGAAGTCATCTTGTCCTGCCACACTGCTCAAGCAGGGTCACCTAGAGTTGGTTGCTCAGGACTGTATCCAGATGGCTTCTGAATGTCTCTAAGAATGGAGATTCTGCAGCCTCTCTGGGCAGCCTGTGCCAGCACTTGGTCACCCACTCAATAACAAAGTTTTCATGATGTTCCTGAGGAATCTCCTGTGTTTGTACCCACTGTATCTGCTTCTGTCACTGGGCACCACTGCAGAGGCTGCTTCCCTCTTCAGTACACCCTCCCTTTGGGTTCTACATACACTGATTGGATCCCTGCAGGGTTTCTTGAGGCTGGCTTTAGAGGCTGACTCTGTCCTTCCTGTGAGAGATGCTCCAGAGTTTTGTTAGTGGCCCTTCACTGGACTCTGTCCAGTGTTTGTGTCTTTCTTATTCTGGGGAACCCAGAACTGACACAGTGCTCTACATGTGGCTTTGCAGTGCTGAGCAAAGCCCTTGGTCTGCTGGCAACTCTTCCATATGCAGCTTAGGGTACCATTAATCTTCCTTGCCTCAAGGGCCCACTGGTTTGTCATCAGCTTGGTGTCCATCCACCAAGAGTCTTGGGTTCTTTACTACCAAAAGTGCTTTCCAGCCATTTGCCCCAGCAGCCACTAATGCATGGGGCTTTTCCTTCCCCTTTGGGATGGGATGTTGTACTTCCCTTTGAACTACAGGATTGGAAGGGGGCTGATAACATTTTGTATGAAGTTACATGTTGACCAGACAATAGTGAGAATTGAGCTGTTTGCTCCTTCTGATTGAATGCTGGTGGGTTACTTGGAAGAGGTGGTACCTGTAAGCTTCTAGGACGGAGAGACTGAGAAGTCTCTTCAGGACTGTTGCCAGCTTTTACCTGCTTTACAGGTGATAATGGCAATAAATTGCTCACAGTGATTGTTTATTTCACTTGATGATTTTAACTGGGTAGACAAACATTATTAAAGGAAGGGGCTGGAGTGTATCTGATCCTGCACTGTGGAATAAAGGACCTTTTGAGTCCTTGGCAGTCTCTTTTTCTGTGAAGTGATTGTACTTTCATGTACACTGACATTTTAGTCTAATTTCCTCAAGATGTACTTGTGCTACACTCCGAGTTCAGATGTTTGTGCTCGAGTTGCATCTTTGAATCATTAGCGTTTGGGCAGCAGTGTGTGGAAGGTTTCCAACCAGCGGCCTCTTATAAACAGCTCTCTCTGCTGCCAGTGACAGACTTGGGCGCTCTCCCATTCCCCAAGAAAGGTAATGTTCAGATAAGCACGAGTACATGAACACGTTTCCTCTGCTTGGACACTGCCTTCTTGCTATCTTAGTGCAGCTGGGTGCAGACACTGCTGAAGTGACTGGGATTTTGCTTCTGAAAGCCTTTCCAAACCTGTGGGGTTTGTTGTTTTTTTCCAAAGACCAGCAGAAGCAGCAATCTAGGTTCTGCTTAAATCTCCAAGAATACAAGACACAAGCAAGGCAACTGTATTCTRACTGTGGATTTCAGTTCTAAAATATAACCATTAGAAGAAATCTGGGAATGAACACAGAAAAACATCTGGGCTCTGGTCCTGTATTTGTGGAAGTGGATCACTTAAAGACTTCGTTGCTAGGGATCCAGAGAGTTGCATAAATCTTCATTGTTGGGTCAGACTGGGGGATTAGGATTGCAGCTCTGTTGTCAGAGATGCTTTTGGAGAGAATTYGGAAAAATGCCAGTGTTCTAGTAGCATCAACAACTTACTGATTATTTGTTTGGATTTTAAATCTGCCTACAAGCCTGACTTAAGGAATGGGATGAAAAGAGATGRACCTGTGAGTTCAATAATCCAAGAATAAATTTAGTAATTGCAATTCTTATGTGCCCTTGAGAATACAGGAAGACCTCTTCTGCTCAAATGCTAAACAACTTTTCAGCAGCAGGGAGGAAATAATRCATTTTTGCTCAAACTTTACTGCAGTGACTTACTGCCAAATAGAATGGAATTATTTAAAGTRTTAGGAGTCTTTGCTTTGTTAGAAAACACTGCTGCAAATAAKTTAGCTATGCTAGATCTTTTTGGAAGACAGAGTTCTTTTAATGTGATATTCTAGAACTTGAGCAAACCTGTTCCCATGAAGCTTCACAGATGTTAATCTGATCAGAAGCAGAATAAGAAGGTGCATTGAAAAGCAGAGTTTTTAATGCTTAATCCTAAATGGTAATAAGATAATTGTACAGTACTTTTTAAAGTATCTCTGTATATGTATCTCATGGAGATGTGTATTCCTTAAAATTACCTTCCATGAACTTTTCTTGTGCTTTCAGAGTATGGTGTGTGTGACACGTGGTGTATCAGTTAAGTGGCAAAAAGCTCTGTGTTCTTGTTTGTATTCAGGGACTTTGGAGCAAATAATGTTGCAATCACTCTYTCTTTTTTTCTGTAGCATTTGCATTAAAAGTACAAGAATTAAGCAGTTTGCTTTTAGCTTTTTGCTGAACAGAGCTGAATTATGGGATGTGCTGCTTGATCTCTGTATGTAGCATACAGAGATATTCCCTGTGACCAACCCAGAAACAGGAGCACTGTAATACTCTGAAGACTGGTGCCCRGTGATTTACCTGGTATATATAGATCATACCTGTGCTTAGAGCACAGTGTGCAATTAAATTGCAGTTGWGATAAAAAGGTTGTGTTGGCTGAGAGTTGTTTAATTTGCAAAGGGGAGCCTCTGCTTTGTTTGAAAACAAAACCTTGGGTTTTTGAAAGGAAAGCAGAAAAGCTTTTACTTGGATTGCTGTCTGCAACTCTAAGTGCTTGCCTTCATTATCAGTACTTGTAAAATTGCTGGTTCAGGAAGGCTGGAGAAAATAACTTCCCTGAAGGAGCACCAGTGTAGCAAATGCAAATTAAAATGACTGACCTTTCAATGCTGTGTGTAGCAGAATAAGGAAGAAGTGTGGAGGGACCTGTGACATTCCAGCCACCAGTCCTCTGTTACTTTGAGGTTTTGCATTTAGGAGATAGGGAGCTAAAAATTTCTCAACATAYTTGTGATTTTATTTTGTTTTTGCTTTTAGATATATAATGGCACATCTTAAGTTTGAGCTTCATAGAGTTTATCAGTCAAGTGGATCTGGTATCAGAGGAGTGGAAAAAGTATCAATAGGATTATAGTAAAAATCCTGGTATTTAACAAAAACTCCAAAAAATGAGCAGGGTAGAAGATTGCATGTTTTGTTTTCATTTTATTCAGCAGCCCATTCCCTTCCAAGGCAGTAAATGGCTTATCTTTATTGTGAGCTGTATTGTTATTTATCATGCCTGGCAAACAATATGATAGTTTGAAAATGCATGTAAAAATATACTTGGAATAAAAAAAACTTATGTTAAATAATTGCATTTGATTACAAATGCAGTCAAATCTAGTCTTCATATTTTTCCTCTWTTCACTTGCTGSGTTTTGTTGGAAGGGGGGRAGGTAGATTAGGGCTGGTCATGATTTTCTTCTATAATGTCATACCATTGTTTTTTCACTCTTTTAATACTTTCAGTTCCTATTTTCAGGACTACTTTGACAGTTTTGATAGACTCAGAGWTATTTTCACTTCCTATAGTAATTCTGGGAATAGCAGCTTTTCTCCCTTCTCTCTTCAGCCCTTTTCTTTAGCTATAAAATGCTATACTTACTTGCAATCCCAGATACTGCTTTATTTATAAAATAGCATATATTGAAGCACCTTTGCACTGGTAAGGCACAAGTGAAATGACTCTCACTAAGTAGAAGCTTGCTGTTGTATTGAGACTATTTCTTATAAGAGTTCTTCTTGTCTAAATCTTTCTTTTTTCTTTCTTTCTGTGTATTTACTGAAGTTTACAGCATCTGAATAACAGATCAAGCAGATGCTTAGTGCTTGGTACATGTCCTTTAGAAAGGTATTTAATCATATTTGTGCAAAGGGAATATGTTCAGTGCAGGAATTAATGTTGGGCATTTGTGGGGGTTTTTAGTGGTATCTATAAGTATTTAAATTGTAGGTACARTGTTGTAAGTATGTAATTCTTTGGCCATTAGTAGCTCAGCTAGTCCCTAGTTTGCTCAAGCAGATGACTAAGTTTGCTAAATCTATGTCAGACATTATTATCTTTTGTTGTACAGGTTAATTTGGGGTCTGATGAAGCAGATCAGTATTGCAGTACAGTTTATGAGGTGCCAAATAATGTGTTAATATGGAATGAGAGTTGGCCATCTGTCACTGTTAACCTGTGGAGGAAGAGTGAGGAAGAGACTTTAATCCACAATTACCTGCCTTTCTACCTCCAAAGGCTCTGGAGTTGGATTCTGGGGATTTGCAGTTCTGAAACAAAAAAGCATTAAACATTTGCAAATTACAGTTTTCATAAACACGTCTTGAAATCCGTACTAGTCTCATAAATAGTGCCTTTCTTTTAATAAAGTTTGGGAAATCTTGTGATAATGGAATCAACAAGATGGGGCAGAGCAATTACCTCATTATCTATAKTCTTTTTTTTATTTGGAACAATAACGTAATGTTTTATTTTTACAGATGACTATGGATGAGAAATATGTGAACAGCATTTGGGATCTTCTGAAAAATGCAATCCAAGAGATTCAGCGTAAGAACAATAGTGGTCTCAGTTTTGAGGAGCTGTATAGAAATGCTTATACAATGGTGTTGCATAAACATGGTGAAAAACTCTACACTGGACTAAGAGAAGTGGTCACTGAGCATCTAATAAACAAGGTTTGTCCATTTGTGAATTAAAATATGTGTCTTATAGGAAATAATTCTGAACAGTTATTTAAATGACAGAAATCTAACTTTATTATGTTACCTTGTGTTGCAGTTGTGTAGCTTCTCAAAAATTATAGCATAGAGCTAACATCAAGCTCAAATGATTTCATGTTCCAGGTACTGTTTGTTGTAAGTCACTGATGGAAGGCAGACCATAGGGAGCACTAGAATGTGTTTAACAGGAAACAACTTTTTTTTGAAGAATAACTGTTAAGAGCTGATTTTTTTTTTAAAAGGTTTGTGTCATTTTTGGTGGCATTTTGTGACTTTCTTAGGCCAAATTTTGTGTTGTTTGCCAGTCAGATTTTTCATCTGTGGAGCAAATAAATACCAATGTAAGAACTTGTTTTCTGTAAGTAATTCACAAGTTAATGAGACAGTTGTGMTGGGATTGTGCTCTTTGAAGAGGTGCTTGGCACTGTGCAAGAACAGCAGCTGAGCAATAGCGGAGGTCCCGAGTAGCTCACACTCTGCCATGTCAGCCTTTGCAAAACCATGTAAGTCAGTCAGAAGGACATGCAGAAACTTTCTGAAGATGTATCATCTGAGAAAAGGAATCTTCAGGTCTTGGGTTAAACCATGGAACCACTTCTTCAGTCTTTGAGAGAAGTTTAGAATTGATTAATAAATMTGTAAGTGGAAAAAGTGAAAACTCACTTTTTAGGACTCCAGATAATATTTCATGGCAATAGGATTCTAAGCMTATGGGAGATGCCTGCCTTACCCCTCATGGTAACACCCACAGCAGAGAGGTCCATGTCCACTTTCATCCCATGTTTGATCCCATATTCTGGCTGTGGGTTCAGATGGARTATCAGATTTTTGCCCTGTTTTTACAAGATCTGAAAAGGAAAGTCAGAGACCATCCTATGTCTTGGGTGATTACTTCTGGCTGAATTATAGAGAATGGATGGGAGACTGATGGCTAAATAATGCAGAATGCTTGGGGACTTTTTTTGTGCATTSCAACTGAAGTTACTGCTGTGGCAGAGAAATGTGTTATTTCTTTTCTAAAATCCTGGTTTTCAAAGATGTGGTCATGGCAAGTATAGCCTGAAACTGAAGGTGGGCCTTTTTTACTGTTTGCACCAGAGGAGACATCCTCTATGAAGTGGATAGAGGATGTCTCTATCAACAAACATCCTCTAAATAATTTGCAGTTCTTTCCTATAATTGTAGCACATTGTGAGTCTCAAACTTCTGCTTTCATTATCTGTGCATTCATAATCTGTACTATTCATATAAAATGTGGCAAATGGCTGAGGCTTTTTTTGTAATGTTCTTGAATATGCCTATGTGCTTAATCATGACACTAAACTTTTATTATTAGTAGGCTTTAGTTTATCCTGGTTTAATTTGATGGCTGTGTTTTTATCTTTGTTCCTAGGTATTCTGCCACTTATCTTGGTTCCTAGCTATTTTGCATATTAAAAATGATTCATTTGCAGAATTAATTCTGAAGTGCTGATTGTGGCAGGCTGACAAAAGAGCAGAAGATTCTGAGTTTGTACTTTTAGTGCAGAGGCTGAGAGGAGTGCACAGATAGCAGTGCAGAGAAGTGCCTTTCTGACAATRCTCCTGTATCTGGTGCTTTAAAAAAAATCTTCTCTGATGACCAAATATTCTGATCTTTAATGTGATTAATCAAATTATATCCGTGTGTGGGTGACCTAAAAATAGATKGCCAAAGCTTTTTCAAATAAAAGGGTTTACTGAGTTTTAGTAGCTAATTGCTGTAGAGTTAAAAAGGCTAAATTATTCTGATTATGCCAGCCTTTAAATTAAATAATCCAAGGAAGAGAYTAAAAACAATGTGATTTATGCCAAAAATTTCGTGAGCTGTGRGATAAAGGCTGTAGTAGGCCAGGTACTCTGCATCACTGAGAGGAGTCAGCWCTCTTGAACTGCCTTGTTTTTACTRCRGGGTAGGAACATGCTAAAACTTGTCTTTACCTGTGTATTGACATCATTATTTAAGTATGGTACATGTAGAGCTATTGAAAAATACTGTTGAATTTTGAAAGTACTGAAGCCTTTCATCTTCATTCAAGTATTTAATTCCTGTGAATCTGGAATTTCACTAATATCACAGAAGAGACTTTCAAGGTGGAGTCCAACCAACCCTAATACCTCAACTAAACCATGACACCAGGTGCCACATCCAGTCTCTTTTAAAACACATCCAGGGATGGTGACTCCACCACCTCCCCAGGCAGACCATTTCAGTACTTTATCACTCTTCCAGTAAAAAACTTTTTCCTAATATCCAACCTGGATTTCCCTTGGCACGGCTTGAGACTGTGTCCTCTTGTTCTGTCAGTGCTGCCAGCAGAAACCCCCTGGCTACAGCCACTTTTCAGGGAGTTGTAGAGAGTGATAAGGTCACCTCTGAGTCTCCTTTTCTCCAGGCTGAACAACTCAGCTCCCTCAGCTGTTACTCACAGGGTTTGTGTTCCCAGCCCCTCTTGAGCCTCATTGCCTCCTCTGGTCTCAATGTCCTTCCTAAACTGAGGGGCCCAGAACTGGGCACAGCACTCGAGGTGTGGCCTCACCAGTGCCCAGTACAGGGGAAGAATGGCCCTGCTCCTGCTGGCCACACTATTCCTGATCCAGGCCAGGGGCCATTGGCATTCTTGCCCACCAGGGCACACAGCTGGCTCATGTTCAGCTGCTGTCACCAGCACCCCCAGGTCTCTTTATGCCCGGGCGCTGTCCAGCCACACCATCCCCAGGCTATAGTGTTGCAGGGGGTTATTGTGGCCAAAATGCTGGACTCAGCACTTGGACTTAGTAAACTTCATCCTACTGGACTCTGCCCATCCATCCAACCATTCCAGGTCTCTCTGCAGAGCCCTCCTCCCTTCCAACAGGTCAACACACACACCCAGCTTAGTGTCATCTGCACATTTACTAATGAAAGGCTCAATACCCTCATCCATGTAATTGATAAAAATATTGAACAGAACTGGCCCCAGCACAGACCCCTGAGGGACGCCACTGGTGACTGGCCACTAGCTGGATGCAGAACCTTCACCACCA
>CADDXX010000041.1:1991753-2013779 GCA_902810485.1 Alauda arvensis
CTGTGTATTGACATCATTATTTAAGTATGGTACATGTAGAGCTATTGAAAAATACTGTTGAATTTTGAAAGTACTGAAACCTTTCATCTTCATTCAAGTATTTAATTCCTGCGAATCTGGAATTTCACTAATATCACAGAAGAGACTTTCAAGGTGGAGTCCAACCCACCCTAATACCTCAACTAAACCATGACACCAGGTGCCACATCCAGTCTCTTTTAAACACATCCAGGGATGGTGACTCCACCACCTCCCCAGGCAGACCATTCCAGTACTTTTATCATTCTTCCAGTAAAAAACTTTTTCCTAATATCCAACCTGGATTTCCCTTGGCACAGCTTGAGACTGTGTCCTCTTGTTCTGTCAGTGCTGCCCCTGGCTACAGCCACCTTTCAGGGAGTTGTAGAGAGTGATGATGTCACCTCTGAGTCTCCTTTTCTCCAGGCTGAACAGCCCCAGCTCCCTCAGCTGTTCCTCACAGGGTTTGGGTTCCCAGTCCCTCTCCAGCCTCGTTGCCTCCTCTGGACGTCTCTGCTCAAGGGTCTCAATGTCCTTCCTAAAACTGAGGGCCCAGAACTGGGCACAGCACTCGAGGTGTGGCCTCACCAGTGCCCAGTACAGGGGAAGAATGGCCCTGCTCCTGCTGGCCACACCATTCCTGATCCAGGCCAGGGGCCATTGGCCTTCTTGCCCACCAGGGCACACAGCTGGCTCATGTTCAGCTGCTGTCACACAGCACCCCCAGGTCTCTTTATGCCCAGGCACTGTCCAGCCACACCATCCCCAGGCTATAGTGTTGCAGGGGGTTATTGTGGCCAAAATGCTGGACTCAGCACTTGGATTTATTAAACTTCATCCTACTGGCCTCTGCCCGTCCATCCAACCATTCCAGGTCTCTCTGCAGAGCCCTCCTCCCTTCCAACAGATCGACACACGCTCCCAGCTTAGTGTCATCTGCAAATTTACTGATGAAAGGCTCAATACCCTCATCCATGTAATTGATAAAAATATTGAACAGAACTGGCCCCAGCACAGACCCCTGAGGGATACCACTGGTGACTGGCCACTAGCTGGATGCAGAACCTTCACCACCAATTTCTCCCTTTCTTGCCCATTGATAATCTTGTAGCTTGATGTGGATGGTCTTCACACTTCTCAAGCCTAGTCTGTCATTACAAAAAAACTTGAAGTTAAAATGTTTACAGGATAATATTTTTAATGTTCTTTTTATGCGTCAGTGGGGTCCAGTGAGGTGGATCCCAGAGTCCTGAGGGGAATTGGCTGATGTAGTTGACAWGCCACTCTCCATGATATTTGAGAAGTCATGGCAATCAGGTGAAATTCCAGGTGACTGGAAAAGGGGAAACATTGTCAGCCTCACCTCTGGGTCTTGGGAGGATCATGGAACAGATCCTAAGGGACATGAATGACAGGGAGGTGAYTTGAGACAGCCAGCACAGTGTCACCAAGGGCAGGTCTTGCCTGGGCAACCCAGTGGCCTTCTGTGAAGAAGTGATCACATCACTGAACAAGGGAATAGCTACAGATGTCATTTCTYTGGACRTCTGTAAAGGTTTCWGTATGRTCCCCCATAACCTTCTGTTGAAATTGGAAAGGGATGGATTCAATAACTGGAGTTAAATGSATTAGAAATTGGTTGTGTGGTCAGTGGCTCAGAGTCCCAGTGACCATCAGGGACAAGTGATGTCCCTCAGGGGTCTGTCCAGGACCTGCTGTTTCAGAATAACAGTACAGGCATGTGAGAACRCCTCTGGTCAGGAGGGCACAGAGCTGCTCATGGTGGCAGTTCAGTGCAGAAGGAATGCTGTGKGATGCTGGTGCAGGTATAGGCTGGAAGAAGCGTGTCTGCTCTGGGACTTRGAAAGTTGTGTCTGGGATCATTTGCAAGCTTTAAGATTTGCTCCTAGTGTTGCAGAGAAAAGGGAGAGATGAGTCATCTCTGTCAGGGAGTTTGAAATTATTTCCATAACATCAATGAAATAGGAGGAATGACATGAGAAGTTGTGTAGGAAGCAAATTACCTACTGAGCATTAGAGTGTACTGGAAGCCTGACTGACAATGTATGAAGTGTTATCTGCCTTTATATTTTCTTAATGATGTTTTCATATGATCTCGAGCAAATCTGCTATTATGTGGAGGGCAAAAGGATGTGAGGGAATTGCTCGAAAGTACAGAACAGTTCAGAATCCCCAGCATTCTTCAGTGGTTGTTTTTTCCTTTTAGCAGTAGGATAGCAGCTGCAGGGATGAACAGATGTTTCTGGTAGTCAATCCATTAACCTGCTTGGGGCTTCTAAGATTTTAGAATACTGTCTTTTAGACTACTTGGATTTTTCTGAAAGAAACTGTRATAAAAGTTCTGAGAGCTTGAGGCCTTGGTTCAGAAAGTGCTGTTCTGTACTGCTGCTCCCCTCAGGAGGTTCTGGCTGTCCTTACAGTAGTGGAAATTACATAATTGAACTATTTGTGCTGCTGCATCAGACCAGGCACTGTAAAATAGAAATAGTAGGCCATAAGTCATCTTTGTATACACTTAATCAAGARTTATTTAAAGGTGTTGAAAGCTTATGCCAACAAACTACTGGTATTGGGGGGAGGGTTCTGTGTTTCCTGAAGACCTRTATGCAGTTGAAAATACAGAAGTTACACAAAAAAATTTCATCCTTGTAACTATAAGAAGACCTTACATATATTATGAAGCTGCTGATTTATTGTTAAGTATGTCTGTATATGGACAGTCCCATTGAAGCTGGCTTTCCCTGCAGTTKACTTCATAACTGCAGTTATTGTCACAGAAATCACCACAGGCTCAGCTAAKTGAAAGTAACATTCTGCTGATAAAAATCTTTGATATTTGAAATTTTCTAAGGCTTTGGCAGAGTAGCGGCTGTGTMTCCTCTTTGTTTGAAGAGTGTGAGTGTGCACATTTTTTTTACTTCAGATCATGTATTCTACCAAAGTGTAGTGACTCTGCACCTTTGCATGGCTAAGATGTTTTGTGCATTTATAGACGTTTCCTGTAATATTGCTGAATTCATGGCCCACACAAGGAATGTGTTGAACACTTGTTAACTRTAAAGTTGCTGTAAGTGATAATTTGCTTGGCAATAGTTTGGTTGGCTTTTGTAGCAGCRGAAAGGATGGCTTTCCAAACCTCTCTGCAGTTTCAGATTAACCTAGAAGAAYGTCATTGGGAAGCTTCCCAGGGAAACTCTGAAGGTAGCTCCATTGTACAGCACCCATTCCTGAATTTCAAGCCCATTTCCAGAAACCCATGTGGCCACCATATGGAGCAGAGGTGCCACTATAGCAGAGMGTGCCAGGGTCTGCTTGGGAGCAAGCTGTCACTGCTACCTGGTGGCAAATATCCACTCCCTTTGGTGTGGCTTGGCASTGGCTGGCCCAGCACAGTTGGTGTGATGGATGTGGGATGTGTGCAATTAAAAGGACACACTGCCTGTGTTGTTAAAGGGGATCATAAAATTGATCAATAACTACCCTTAGTTGCTTGTGCTTATAATCTAATCATCCKTTGGTAAATTTTTTCAGTGTGGATGAGCTACCTAATAATGTTTATAATGTTTTTCCTTGCTGACCAAAGAAGTGAAAGCAACTATGTCATGTTTGTTTCTCTTGTTCCTGTGAGATTCTGTATATTCTTCACAAGTAGGTCTGCTGAAGTTTTTAATGCATATTTGTGTTTTGGCTAAAAACTACCTGGAYTGGGTGACAGCAGAGCACACATTTGGAAGGCCAAAGGGTAAATGATGATCATATCAGAAAGAATGATGCAGCTAAGCAATGCTTGTAACTKCATATTATGTTTTCCTAAAGCAAGGAGGAGAGGCCTTGCTCAGGTGTGCAGAGTAGGTGTTTGAAGMTGTAAGAAAGCTTTGAACAATCTATGCATACGTGTATTGCCTAGATGCAGTAACAAGGTGAATATTATTGGCATAAGTTTCCTTTCATTCATCTTTCCCTGCTTTCTCCTCCTGCTCCTTCATTCCTCTCCTTTTCTCCTTCATCCCTCTTCTCTTTGAGACCATTGTGTTGGATGATGTACCATGCTGTCTCTGGTTTGCTCATCTGAGTTTGAGAGTGTGTGTAGTAGTGTGGCAGACAGAATTCTGTTACCCTGTTTGGCCTAATAACTTCATAAAACTGGAGTGACAGAATGAAGTCTGTCAAGTGGCTGCATGAGATGTTGGTGTGTTTTGTTTCCCTGTTGGGATCTCTGTGCTGGAATTTACGCCATCAGCCAGGTATCAGTGCAAATCAGTAAATGTGAGCATTCTGTTTGGTTACAACTGAGGGCAGAATATATTCTGCATGTTATGTCAAAAGTCAATTGCCACATTCTGTTAACTCTGGAACAGTTTTTTACATTCCCCACAGGTTTCTCTTTGACGTTAGTTTCAAGTTCGAGCACTGCAGTATATGCTTACTGGAAAAAATCAAGATATGAAACTGGATGGGTTTTTTTTGTTAGTAGGGAGAGTAGTGGCAAAGAGGCATTAAATCTGAAGTTGATGGGACAAATTAACTTGCAAATTGCAAATACATTCATAAAAAACTAAGATGACTTTTTTCTATGAGGTCTTGTTGTTGGCATTAATGTAAGAGTCTGATCTTTACCAGGCAGTTGGTTYCTTTCAGAGCTGTTGTTTGCTGTATCTTTATGCTATCTCAGCTTGTCTCTCTAAATGTCATCATGGCTAATTTTCCACCTGTACTCATTCCTGTTTGTAGCATTTACTGCTGCTACCCAGTGTTCTGAAATTATTTGCGATAGTAAAATTACCAGCAATTGAAACACTCTAACACAGGAAATGAAAGCTTTGAGGAGTTGTCAAAGACTATTTTTAACATTTGGGATTTCAGGAATTCCTTTGAAATTTAAAACCTCTTTATTTTGTTTCCAGCATAATTTTTCTTACTTATTTTTCCACAGAAGGGAAGTACAAGGTAAGGATAGTCAGCACCCAGGAAAAGCAAGAAGCTGTCTGCAAAATTCTGGTCCATAGAGGAGCAAGGATTCTTGTGCTGAATCTAAGTTTAAGATTTAAATGCTGCAGAGAAACTGACTTGAGTGTATGTTAATATATCTCTTTTATTTCWCTTCAGGTGCGAGAAGATGTGTTAAACTCCTTGAATAACAACTTTCTACAAACACTAAACCAAGCGTGGAATGATCATCAAACAGCAATGGTGATGATTAGGGACATTCTGATGTATATGGTGGGTATTCTGCTATTTCACACATTTAAGAGTGTAGTAAATTCTCCTCTTACCATGCTTACTAGTCTTTTTCCAAACACTGCTCTCTGTTCCTTGTTTTGAATTTTCTGAGTGCATGCAAGACTGCTACTGGTGTTTGACAAATTGTAATTGGATTCATGTTTTAGGCTATCTCATTATCACTTGGAAAATTGATCTCAAAAATAGTTGAACTTTGCAGTTCTTAAAAAATAAGCTAGTCAGACCCATTCTGGCAGATTTTAGATGTTAGCTCAGCTAATGCTGTTTTCTTACTGTGGAAAGCACTATGGGGTAAAGCCTCCTGAAACTTSCAGTGTAGTTTTCATTTTAGGATTTAAAGAGAATAACTTTGCTTAGGTAYTGTGTGTGTCCTTAAATGTTAAATTCTGGTTGGGTCCTTTGCTGTCCATGAAGAACTTGTGTAGAAATTTAAGCCGTGCACATAGAAATGTGATTTTTGGTTACATGCTTGCCATTTCTTACCAATAGCCAACAGAAAAGACTTTTTAAGAGAGAGGCCTGACATTTTTGTGTCTAGGTTGTGTTATGCTTTAGGTAGTTGGTAAATACTAAAATTCCCATAATATTGGGGATGTTCTAGAATGCAGGAGAGATTTTTGTTTAGCTTCTAGACAAAAGTTTTGACTTCTAAAGGAAGATGATGCTGTGCTTTTGTGTAAATTTTTTGCCCTCCAAAGTATCCTAAATATAATTATTGATGCAGTACTTGWCAGTGAAGAACAGACAATAATGGACATTTTTGGTCCAAAAAGCAGATTAACTGGAATTGTACTCTATTTGCTAAACAACAGCATTTAAGATCTTGTCTTGTAGCTGTTAAAGATCTCAGCTGTGGTATTGACTGCATTTGTGTTAGCTGTGAAGTCCTCTATGGTCAATAAGCTCCTCCAAGTTAAAGAATTTGGAGTAATTACAGAATCATAAACAATTCATTTTAATGGATTTACTGGCCTTTATGTTGGAGGAGTTGGTTTATTTCAGCAGGGAAAATACCACATATCACAAAACAGAGTGCTGGATGAAATGCCATCAGTGACACTGAATGATTTATGTATCTTACTGTGCCAAAAGGAAGATGCACAGATTGTTTTGGAGATGTGGTGTCTTTGCTGTGAGAGATCCTAACTCCCTAATCTGTTTGTGAAGGAYAAATACAAATCAATTGCTGCTAGCTGCATCTAGGCATGTTCAAGAATAGTTAATGACTATGTTAATCGACCAAAGGTAATGGTGAATTTTCAGAAAGTTTAGCTGATGGAATCCAGAGCTTTCTAGGGCAGCAGCTGTTGTGTTTTAGCCAAATACTATATATTATTTCAGCACAGGAGGTGCTGGATGGCCCAAAGTAGTGGATAGGGCAAGCTGCTGCTCTTAAAATCAATACATTTCAAACAGTGGCAGAGAAAACTGGCTTATAAGCTTTTCTTGTTTTAGTGGCTTGACCAGCATATTAAAGGTCAAAACCTTTTCTCTTTGAGGTAGGGTTGCCTGCTTCAGTCACCACTCTTGGGGGAACAGGAGAGCTGTTTCCTGAGTGTTCTTTGCACTCACAAGAGCAATGCCTTGACTTTGTTTTGAAGCTTGAGAGTGCTRCTCAAACATCCAGCCAGCCTTTTCCACCAAGATTCCAGGAGGAGGAAATATGCAGCACTCCTTCAAGTGYAAATTGAACTTCATTGGCTGTCTTTTAGATTCAGAACAGAATAATAAATAAGCTTGAATTTTTTAAAATAAGGAATGATATGTCCTTACTTTCTGATGTTGGGTCTGAATGACTCATGTAGGTTTATGATGATGTACTTACGTCAGAAATAATTTATACATTTTTATTCAAGAAAATCTAATATAACTGACATTAAAAGTATTTTATCTAAAAAAAGCACCAAACACTGGATAACCTGAGTCACCAGGYATTGTAAATTAATATGCTTGTGTTCTACCAGAAGAAGTATCTGTAATTATCATATGTTTGTAAGTAAAGCGTGACCCAATCCTTCTCTTGCTTTGTAGGCCATCTCAATTASACATCAGTTTCAGGAAATGTGCCCATTGCCCAACAGGCCACACTGTGACATCAGTGAAAGTAAAATATTTACTACTCTCTTGAGTTTTGGTCTTAGTCTCTTGAATTCCTGCTTCAGCCTAGTGATTTTACATCTTAAAGATCTTAAACTAAATTGTATCTGTTCTAACACCACATTTGTTTTCCAGCTTTGTTTCACCCATTGCTGCTGTATGATCCAACTCAAAACAAACCACCTTAATTTCTTTCCTCTGTTTAATTTTGCCATTTTTAATTTTAAAATCAATACAAATAAATCTTTTTTAGAAAGGCATGTGTTTTGTACAGTGGGGTTTGTGCWGTATGTTGCCTAATGACTAGAACACTTGCTGTTTGAGGTTATGGCAGGATTTCATTGTTCATGCAGAACATCCTCCACAAGACACTCCCAAGTTTGCCTTAGTTATGTTTTTAAAAAAGTGTATTACCTTGTCTCTTGTGATTACTCTCTGGTAAAAGTCTGTTCCTTTCATTTCTGTTGCAGGTGTGTARTATGAGGTTTTGCAACCTTTTTCACTTACTGTGCAAGATTTGTCTTGATTATTTTGAGACATTCCAGGTTCCCTGACTGAATTTCAAGTTTACATARTTCCACTGGATTTCATAGGCTACAGCACGAGCTCTCTTCCTTTTTMCATGTTTAGGCTGCAGTAATTGGTGCCAGAGTAGATGTAATACACTCTGTAAATTCTGGCACTGTCTGTGACAAGCAGTGAGACACTGGAGCAGTAAAGTCATGTGCTAAGCAGCATCTTTGCTGAGTCAAGTCAGGTACAAAGACASGTTGAAGTAGTGAAGTACATTTGGGCATATCTGAAATGCAGCCTCACAGTGGCAGTGCAGGTGCACATACCTACAGTGGGCTTTATTTAGCTGCTGTATGGAATGGGAGCAATGGAGGTGGAGTTGTTTGGGCTTTTCTCCAAGCAATGTGAGTGTGTATATTCTTAGAACATCAAATGGAAACTGGGTTAAACTGGATTCTGTGGTGTCTCTTCTTTACTACTTGTGCTTGCTAAATTTAAAGCAATTTCAGGTATGTGAGTGCAGCTTTCACACTCCTGGCCTAGGGGTAGTGCCAGGTACACACTGTCAGAAGTGAACAATTGCTCCTGCAAATACAGCTGTGGATAGTTCAGAGAGCAGAGCATTCYTTCTCATCTGTGCTGTGCACAAAGCTGGTGTCTTTCTTTAGGCTAGCATTGACAGGTTGGATGTGTGTGTTTTGATGAATGACTCTCGTTGTCCATGGCTTACACACAAGGTGACAGGGAGAAGTTGTTTTTATTTCCAGAACTAGGATCAAAGACACTTACTGTGTACACAAGGGTGTCTGAATGCCTGCATCATCCAGGTACTGCATCCATGCAGAGATGGGCAAAATGTGGCTACTGGYACCTTACAGGAGGTGACTTCATATTATTCTGCAGTGTAAGCAGGATTGTAATTCATGAATAATTGCTGTCTGAAACTCCCTCCTTGTCTCCTGAAAGTTACTCTTTGAGCACACACTGCTGCTCCCTGTGGGAAGTGATTTCTGTTCAGTAGTGTGCAGCCTTGTCAGTCAAACCTGTTCCCAAATGGGGCTCGCTGTGATTTTCTTTTTTAGCCTGGGAGAGCTTCCAGCAAATGTGATCTGTTACCAAGGGTGAGCAAATCAGCAGGATCAGAAATGTTAATGTTGCTGCTCTGATTTGGGTATTGTAGAGAGGTCTGGCTTACTACAGAGGCTGCTGATAAACTGAGAGCAGTTACTCATTGACAGTGGTGGTGTTCAGC
Source organism: Alauda arvensis (assembly GCA_902810485.1). NCBI lineage: Eukaryota > Metazoa > Chordata > Aves > Passeriformes > Alaudidae > Alauda > Alauda arvensis. Next base: position 2,000,896 of record CADDXX010000041.1, read on the forward strand.
ACTGCCACAACAGAAGCTATGCAGATGAGTCATGGCCATGGCTTTCATCCTTTTAGATACCCTGCTGCCTGTGCTTCAGAGGCCTGAACRTTTTTTTGAAATAATAATTCTATTATTTTCTCTTCAAGTTACATAGTGTTAGACACTACATTTTAATTTGCTCTTTCATCTCKTTGAAAATGTATTTTAAGGTTGTTTATTTGAGAATCACATTTACTTCTGCTCCTGATGGAAGTGTGTAAATAAGGAYGTGAAATAAACAAACCTGTTTCTAAAAAAACCAAGAAAACAAAAGTAACCTATCCAAAGACCTAGCCCACCACACACCACCAAACTGACTTCATGAGAGCAATTAGTAAATGTTGTGCTTTGAGACAGCTGAGCTTGCTTCAGGAGCCACAGAGTGGGCATTTCTGACATGTTCCCATCTTGTTTTTTCATTTAAATTAAGGGCTGCCTGTCTGAAGGCAGAGAGTGGGAAATCACACTTCAATTGCAGAACCCAGTTTTGTTTGCTCTAGTCACCAAGTGGCAATCTGACATATAATTAGTATAGGAATAACTTTGCCATGTGCATACAGGTGCTAAATGGTGAGCTGTCTGTTCCTTCTTTTTTGAAATTGCAGAATTTTTGTAAACYTGCAGTTTTGGAATATTTTTTCCATAGTCTGAAGCATAACATTTATTCTTTTAATGGTTTAATTTTCCAGGTGTTTGAGTAGTTTTAATTCTGCCTGTGATAAAGCACTTAAGATAGCTTCTCCAACCATCACACTAATCTTTATACTCTATTTCATACACTGACCATTATCCTTCACAGAATTTGATTATTTTTTAGTATTATTGTTTCTTTATAGCTATATAYATTCTTAGAAAACCTCATTCCAGCCAGATTTATGAGTGGGTACAAAACTTGTAGCTTTTTCTAATGCCATTGTCCTGATGCTTAAATGGTAGCAAAGCAGTATTTTTAGGAATTGCACAAACTGTGATATTAGAGGAATGGATTATGCCCTGACAGAARTTACAAAAAATAATGATTGCTCATCTCAGAATGGGGTTGTAAAAACTCAGTTTTTCTGTTCTTAATATTGTTTTGAGTGGTCTGACCCAGTACTGGCTACTAATCACATACATGCATTTTCTGTTTGCTAGTGACTTTATTAATAGCCTCCTTTTTCAGAGTTAAGTTGGAAGAGAGGAATAGGAAAGGAGGACAAATTTTTGGAGCTTTTCTTTGGGTAGCAGTAAAAGACCCGGGGTCTGCTTAGCACACTCAGTCAATTATGTATAATGGGTTTTGGACTATGGCCCAGTCTTTAAATGCTGATCTGAGGATCAGCGTGGTTTTTAAAGGTAGGTGGATAAAAAATGGGCAGTTGAGGACCTTGATRCTTCCCACAGATGGAGATTATATAGGGAGACAGAATTTAAACATTCGTGGAAATGTAAAAAATGTGCTTTTTTTCTCCCGCTTCTTTTTTTGGGGGGAGGTAATGTATAGGTTAGATTATATATAACATAACAAGGTTTTGAAATATTGCTCAAGTTGAGTGAAAGTGAATTTGRGGAGGGATGTCTACAGAAGTCTTATGTACAGTTTTGCAGTACTAATCCATAAAGATTTTGATTGTAACTCTTCTTGTTTCTATATTTGTTGCTCTTAATCTAATGGTACTATTTCAGGAAATTTCACTGAATATTGAAAATTTTTTTGCCTAAAAGGAGTGGTAGGTAGATGCATAGAGGGGAGGGGAAAGTTAAATCATTTTTCTTAAAGATCAGAAAAAGATGGAAKGACTTGAGTAGGAAAGTAGAACCTCTTGCAAATAGTGCTGTGGATTTAGTCAGTAGTTGGAGACTCCTCTGCACCCAGACTAGAAAGTGGGAAGGCTGTAGATCTGTTCTGGCATGCTTTAGTCATAAATGTTGTGCTTATGCTCCTAAGCCAAATAAAACTTCCAGTGTAAATGAAGTTTTGGAGAATTGGACTGATTTTGAATTTTGAAGGGTGTACATAATTTCTTTCTATTAAGAGAAAAGATACATTTGGTCATGCATCCACTGTAGAGAAGTAATGGAGCTCTTGCATTTTTGAATAGCATCAGTGCAGTGAATTCCCAGTGTCATTGCTGTTGATGCCCTTGTTGCAGGACCGAGTGTATGTGCAGCAGAACAACGTGGAGAATGTCTACAACTTGGGCCTGATCATTTTTCGGGACCAGGTCGTACGTTATGGCTGCATCAGGGACCACCTGAGGCAAACCCTGCTGGACATGATTGCCAGAGAGAGGAAAGGAGAAGTTGTAGACAGGTAAGATGTTTGTAAGTGAAGTGTTCAGTTGTAAATAATAGCTGTCAGTTTTTAAAGAGTGACTCAAGATCATACACATAATTATTTATGACCACATTTGTGATCACAACTAAAATTTCTTCATATTCTGGAATAACTTCTTTCTTTGTGTATTATATTTTAGCATAATGGTAAACAGGGAAGCTTGTTAATTATTTTTTAATATTTATCTTGTGGCTTTTTATTAAAACTTTGATTAAATGTCTCAATTATCACACAGTGCCAGAGCATTTCATTACAGAGCAGAATTTTGGCAATTTTCTGCCTCTTCCTAACTTGTATTTCCTCTGTTAAACAACTCAGCGGTTGTTTAATTTTCTTGTACCTATTCATTGATTTATTTGACATTTCCTCTTTTGATCAGAACATGAGGAAAAAGGAATTGGAATTAATTTGTTTCTCAGCAGTTCAATTGCATGTCTAAGTTTTAAATCTGTTTCTCAGCTTCTCTGGTCAGTTTTATAGAACCACCCACTGCAGAAACTACAGCTGAAGGAACTGCAGATTTGCGAGTTTTCTTGTGCTTCTCCAGTTTCAGAACAGCTGTTGCATGTAGGGGATATGTAAACTCCTTGCTACTCTGCATTTCTGTGACTCAGACTGCCCAACATGCAATTCAGGAAAAGCAAAAGACTCCCCAGCTACAGCTGTGTATTGTCCCCTACTGCCAGAAAGTGGAATCTTCTTCTAGATGCAGTTCTTCTGTTTTCATTAACTTGCTGATATATTTAAATTTTGGTGATGTTTTTGTGTTCATTTGGGGTTTTTTCATTATTTTAGGTTTTTGTGTGGTTGGTTTTCTTTAAACAGCCAGTCATCCAAAAACCTCAAACCTTGTRTAGCAACTTATACATGTGCAGTTGTTTTGAAGTTGCAGTTGCTCAGTTGTGACCTATGTGTGCAGTTTTCTTTGAAGTAGTATTTTGGGTTAATTTCTTATGTATTAATATATATTCTTCATCWTTTTATGACTTGGTAGAACTTGAGACATATGTCCCTGTCATTGTATTTAAAACACTTAATCAACATTGTCAGCTCTTTAGTTTTGAACAAAACCCAACAACCTTTCTTGTGCAGTATTTTTGAAAATGWCATGTACCAAGTAGATTAGAATGGACTTTCTATGACTACATTTTATTCAAGTTAATATTGTGTTATGAGTTGTTATTCTGCTGTGTACTCTGTCTCACAAGCATGTAGATTTCTCAAGTTGTTAACAACTTACTTTTTGGCAGAGGCGCAATAAGAAATGCTTGCCAGATGTTAATGATTCTAGGTCTTGAAGGAAGGTCAGTCTATGAAGAAGACTTTGAGGCTCCATTTCTGGAGATGTCTGCAGAATTTTTTCAGGTACAGCAMTATTCTATTACCATATTTGGAATGTTGTTATAACCCTGTGGAACTGTCAGATTTGGTGGCACTTTACATATTGTTGCTTTTTTGATGAGTATGTCCATCTCCATTAAATGAGATAAGAAAAATGGTCACTAACTTTGCAGGAAAAAGTAACACAGATTTTACAGAACTAGTATAATTTGAATGTGGTTTTGAGCTATGGGTTCCAATGATATGGGCAGTAATCATCATGCTAATCTTGTGCCTGCTTTATTTCATGTGACTTAGTCTGCATCTGCTTTGCCCCCACAGTCTTTTTGAAATGCCAGTAGCATGAAAGGTTCAAACTGTTTCAGGCATGGAAACCTGTCAAACTGTTTTTGAGGAAACTTCGTTTCCTTCACAGTTACCACATTTGTGAGTTATTTCTTGTAACAAAATAAACCAAGTCAGGGACCTAAGCATTCCCAAGTGGTTCTACAGTTCTTGATCAACCACCAAATAATGCATTCCACATCTTTTGTGAGGGTTTGTTTTTTTTTTGTAAAACACTTGGAGAAAAGTGCTTGTTGTGTGTAATCGTTATCACCTATTGCTAGAAATTGATAAAAATTTTAAAATCATATTAAAAAATATCTAKATATGGTAATTTGTGAGTCTCCCTTTTCTTACATATGATCAACTGTCATGCACTCTGATCTCCATACTTCCTTGAAAAGCATATATTGCACAGCCATTTGAATATCATTGTTCTGTTTTTCATTGGTGCTAATATAAATTAAGATAAATATTTACTTTCATTAAAGTTTTATTACTTAGTTCTGCCTGAAAGTAAGACATCTTTTCTCCAAAGATTCTGCTGACCAGTATAAATAAAAMCAGTTTGACATAAAATAATATGCTCAGCATTGTCACTGATGAGAGTAAGGAGAACTACCATAAATGGCTATTTGGAAGGAATTTTTCATCCTTCCCTTTCCCCATCTTTGTTTTCTTTGAACCTGTGGCTAAAACTCTAGTTGGTARCTGGGAACTAAGTTGGCTTGGGTTGTTTTAGGATGAAAAATACCTTGTTGATTTTGCATGTACCCCCTTATGTAAAATATTTAGAATAATAGAATCTTTATTTTGTGTTTAGTGTGTATGTGAATCTTGGATGTGTTGGACATGCTGTATTTGATATGAACTTGTTTATAAATCCTGATCTGACATGTTTTCTTTTTACCCTTTACAAAAAAGTCTAAAATATTAATTTGTATTACTCACAGATGGAAAGTCAGAAATTTTTAGCTGAAAACAGTGCTTCTGTATATATAAAGAAAGTAGAAGCTAGAATTAATGAAGAAATAGAGCGGGTGATGCATTGTCTGGATAAATCCACAGAAGAACCCATTGTGAAAGTTGTTGAGAGGGAGCTTATTTCCAAGCACATGAAAACCATAGTGGAAATGGAGAACTCTGGGCTAGTTCATATGCTGAAAAATGGGAAGACAGAAGGTAAGACTGCATCATTTGTGAGACACAAATGCTTCTGATACTACTTACTGCTTTTAAACATTCCTGTGTAATTGTGAAAGCATTTAGTGACTGTTTCACAAACATCTGAGAATATTCAGTGACTATTAGATGTCTCTTAAAACAGAGCCCATACACTGAACTTGTTTCTGTTCAGTACCAGCTACAGGTAGTTTTTTGGCAAACCAAGTATCTCATAAGAAAAGTACAAATCTATTGTGGTTTTTGTCACCAGTTTACCATGAGCCATTTTATTACTTCCATTCCTCTAATACATATTTTTGAAAATGCATCACATGTTTTTGGCCCAYAGGCATTTATTTAAAAAGTACTTGTGTAAAAGACTTAAACAGAAGCATTGCAGGACCAATTCTTGGGGAGGGAGTGTTGTTGCAGAGAGGAGTTGGCCTTTTCTAAAGGATMAGAAGCAGCTTATTGAAGTGGGTGAAACAGRAGGGCTTGACTTGATTTGCTTTTCCCTGATAGAGGTTAATGTGGGACAGAGTGACTGAATGAAAGTTRTTATGGAAATAGAACCTAAGTTTCTAAAGCAGCATAATGAAGAGAGGGATTGTAGTATCTATATTTAGAAATCACTGCTCACTCTGAGGCTGTRAGAATGGGGAACAGCCTTGCTGCTTAGATTAATGGCCTTTGTTCATTAAAGCAGCTTCACAATTACTAGGTAATAGGACACAAAGTGACCACATTTCCTAGCTGTAAAATGGAACTACTGTGTTGAAAAAGAAAGTGATGATATTATACTTAACACTTTCTTCTTTAATATCCAGTTTAGATAACCTTCAGGCTGAGGGTGCAAGGATGTTGAAGGGTATTCATGAAATACAGGAATTAGTTTAACTTTTATAGGTCTTGGTTTGATTCAGTTATCTAGTAGAGTGGAAATGCTGCTTTGTGGAGATTTTTCATAAAGGTACACTGATGGATTGTTCTTTTGGAAAGCAATGTTTAGCCTAAGCCACTTCTCATTATTTTAAGTTGATGAAATGTAGTAGGTTTAAGAGTTTAGGACAAATATAAATTAAACTCTAAATTTTTGCCAGTTTTTGCTTTTAATACAGAAACAAGCGTCTCATTAGTGCTGTCCTATTTGGTTTAACTTAAAAAAAAACAAAAAATACAAAAAAAACCACAAAACCAGAAAAATGTTTGATGCAGTGCTTGATTTTGGGAGTGAGAATCTTGGAAACTACCTTCTTAAATACCCCTGGAAAGCATAATCTTGCTGAAGGCCTAATAGGTTCACTATCCTCATCTTTTGCTGGCCTGGAGGTAGCAATGACAGGCTTTCTGCTACAGACAACCTAGAATAATTGAACAGAGTCTTTGCTTTTCATTTTGATGCTCCTGCAGTCAGCATCTTGTCAGGACTAAAGAGGAGATCAGAAGACTCTGGTGCCTGAGCTGTTACAGGATGCTTTCTGTGGCTCAAGTGGCTGAAGTTCAGCTGTCAGTTGAATGAGGTTCAGGAGTGTAACACCCAGAGGTGTCCTGCATAACCTCTCATTCTTGCTTGCAGACCTTGCTTGCATGTACAAGTTGTTCAGCCGTGTGCCAAATGGTCTGAAGACAATGTGTGAGTGCATGAGCTCATACCTGAGAGAGCAAGGCAAAGCACTGGTTTCTGAAGAGGGAGAAGGAAAGAATCCAGTGGACTACATTCAGGTAGTTAAATACTTTAACTTCCCTTTCTTTCCCACATTCCCCATATTAGCAGTTTACCACATACAGAATTTATAAGGTACACCTTAGTATTGATTCAAAAGGGGTTGTTATTAATCAGCTAWATTTATGGATGTTTTTAATGTACATTCTTTGAATCTTTAGACATGTTTAGAACTCTTACTTAAGTTGGCTGGAAAGTGCATACTAAGTTTCTGTGCTTTTAGTAGTTGATTTTAATAAACAACTTGTTCAGCCTAATTATCTAACTGCTGGGAAGTTCTTGGATTTCCCTAAATGCTGTGTCTCCAGAGTGAGTTGTATGTCTGCTGACAAATAGCTTTATAGTGTCCACTTTGTTTAATTTGATGYAACATTAGCTATCAGTGTTTATTGAGGCTAAAATCACATGGCAATATTTCATGGCAAGCTTAGCTGTGACTGAGGGGTGAATGTATTTRTCAGTCATAACAAATTACTCATTCCATTCTCTGTCTCCCTAAGAAACAGAACAGTTCTGCATGTTAAAAGATGTGAGTTCTTTCTTGTTCTCTCTCACTAAGTGATGTGTACCATTAATTTCTCAAGATCMCAAAATATGCTTCAGAACTATTTGTCATCTTTTCYATTGTCTCTGAGAAGATGGTTTGAAATTTGCATAGAAAACCTTAGAGCTGTGTTTCTCTAGCTGGAAGATGTTTTATTTAATGTGAAAGTGTGTATTCATTAACCATTGAGGTTTTTTAAAATGTGTGGTTCAAGTCCTTGTGTCTGTTTTTCGTGAGAAACATTTARTGTATGTCTGTCAATCTCTGCTGTTCTGTTTGAAAGCAATAACTGTGCTAGAACTGGTTACTATTTGAAGAAGCCATTTGAGTATAAAAACATTTTTGATTGGATTATTAATTTTCTGGCAATGCTGCAGCAAGCTTCTTACCAGTTTGAACAAGAATCACATCTTCARGGCCTGGTAAAAAGAAGAAAAAATGCCCTTGAAAAATTATTAGGCTTAATGATTAAGGACTCTCACATTTGTGGTGGTGTGATCTAGGAAAAAAAAAAAAAACCCAGAACTGGGGAGAGGGGGTGCAAATGATGTGGAAAATAACTGTCTGGATTACTTTGAAGTAGTTTTCACTCCTGGTGGGYCTAAAGAGGTATCATAAAAATTTACCTGAGAAAGATAGATCTAAAAACTTAATTATAAAGATAGTATCAAGGTTTCCTGTCACAAAGGTGAAAAGCAAAATGAGGCTGAGGAAGACTTGCCCRTGTGCTTTGGCAGAGCTCAGCCCCTCAGTATGGACCCCAGCATCTCATGAAGATAACCTAGGGCAGGGATTGACATTGTGTTACTGAAAAACCCCAGAAAGGTTTATCCACCACTCCCACTGAAGGGATGGAAGCAGAGAGGGATATCCATGAATTGAGAAACCACCTTGCTCTTTTCATCCSAGCCATGTTCATGTGAACCTGCCAAGGACAATAGCACTAAGGAGACAGACATGGAAGCTGCCTCAAACCATCCTAGCTCAGCACTGCTTCCACAACATGACATCACCCTGAGCATAATTGGTGAGATGATTGCAAAAGCATTGCCAGGGGATTAGATTTAAAACTTTGTATAATAGTTGGAAGGGATGTTGAAATGCTTCTGTAATTCMAGGTACTAACAGTTTCTCCTGTTTAACACCAGGTTGTTCAGATGGTGTACTCCTGGAGAGGAGACATGAGCTAACCTTGGTAAACAGAGAGATAGTGGGATTTACTTTGAATTTAAAATTTCTAATACGCATTAATTAGCCTGTCTAAAGATCATTCCTTTAAGTGAGATGGTGAGTTCTTAAGAAACATTACTACTTCTTTGAGTAATTCTTGAATGGCTTCTTTAAGTAACCGCATATGAATAATTCCTTAAGAACCTGAAGACATAAATATCATTTAACTTGAAGAGGTTTTGCAGGCAGTGGTTTTCTGTAACAAATCTGACTCTCAAGTGAAATTTTCTCCCCCTACCTTCCAAATGCTGTGTCAGTTAAGACCTGTGTGTATCATATATACTTAGCAAGGTGCTCAGGTGATTTTGAGATACTTCTCTCTTCTATACTCAGTTGTTTCAACGTTGGGTGAAGATGGTGCAAAGTCTAAAAATGATGCTGAGAATCCAGTGGTTTAGTTCAGAGGAAGTGATTCAGTTCAGGTCCCTGATGCTTGGGTCTAACTTTCATATGCTCTCAGTGACTCGTAATGATCAGCAAGAAACACACGACTGAATAATGCAGAACATGTCCCTGGATGAAATTAGAAGGAAACACAAACACTGACAAGTTTAGGCCTGTTGCAGTGTGTTTTTTTCCACTTGTTCAGTAGCTCGAGGGATGCACTTAATGGGTACTTAGCCTCAGCTTTCCCATATGCTGTGTCTGTGATACTGACTTTGTCCATGTTGTTTGAAATAGAAAAGACTTAATGAGTGCAACAAATACCTCCTTTAAGTTGCTGATTCAGAAATACAGGAAATCAGCCTGTTTAACAAGGGTGTTTAAAAAGCTTTCTTAATCTGAGAAGTGCACCAGTTTTTGATACCAATATTTTAGCCAGTTTATGTGAAAATTGCTTCTGTAAGAGATTCACGGCAACAATAGAAATTTACAAATGGAAACGAAATTTCAGATGCTTTCTCACAATCCTGAACAGAGAGCATTGCAGAACCTCTGACTGTAGATCTGGTCTTCTCTGTGGCCTCATCTATTGTTATTATTTCACAGCTTACAACTTCACATYAGTGAAAATGGTTTTGTTTTCTTGTCATTTCTGCAAGGGTTTATTGGACTTGAAGAGTCGGTTTGATCGCTTCCTTCAGGAATCCTTCAATAACGATCGGCTCTTCAAGCAGACGATTGCGGGTGACTTTGAGTACTTCCTCAACCTCAACTCCAGGTCTCCAGAGTACCTCTCATTATTTATTGATGATAAGCTGAAAAAGGGAGTCAAGGGAGTAAGTATAAATCAACTCAAAATATCATGCTTTTTGCTCTGTAAACTGAAAAAAAAAATTAAACTAATCTACTTTTCTATTAATTATTTTTATATTCAGAGAAGCAACAATTTTACCTTTAAAAAGGTGTATGTAACATGTCTGAGCTCATAACACTTAGATCTGGGACTTATGGGAAAGTCAGGCCATAAGGATATCTGAGTAGCTTGTCACCTACGTCTGAAGCAGCATACCTGAACTGCTTATAGCAGATACTGCCTCAAAAAGCAATTAGGTTTTGGTAGATTCTGCAGCTTCCTTCTTTTGAAACCTTATATATGATTTTCTTAAATATGTTTTTATAGTTTGGCAGCTATTCTCATTATCTAATAATTTCTTTTGAAAATTAATTCAGTTAGAGAACAGGGTTTRTCTTTGCTGCTTTTTACTGTTTTTACATACCAGAGAACTATTACCGTATCTGTCTTATAGTTCTAAGTACATCTCTTGCCTTCAGTCTTAGCTCCTGTCATGAAATCTTTTGAGGTATAAGATGGTTCAGTTGGACAAGGTAGTTCAGTTGAGGGGCTTCAGTTACTCGAAATAGTTACTCTAAATAAAACTTAGAGCATAAGACTTATGCTTTGTTAATGAAATAGTAAATTCTGAGGTTTTTTATAAAACAAATAATCAGATTTTTTTGTGTGGCACTTAGACAGGCTTTGCAAAGCATTTCTTAAAAGTTAAAAGCTTTCATTCCAAACTGACTTTGCTAATCCTAATACTGATTTCCTTCATGCTTTTTTAAGCTTACCCAGGAACTCTTACTGTATTTATCAAGGCATTTTACCCATTCACTTTCCCTTCTCCCTTGTTCGTGCCTTTCCCTTCATTTTAGATCTATTTCTTACTCCACTTTATTGAGTTAGTGCACTGTTCTTTTGSCTGTCAATCATATGTTGGACCAGTTTTGTTGGCTACTGTTAGACCATCTGCTGCTGTGAATTACTTTAAGTACTTAGGTTGTATAAAATACTTGTGCTGGAAGATCAAAACGAGCAAATTATTTCTTTTACAGCTAACAGAGCAAGAAGTAGAAACTATATTGGATAAGGCAATGGTTTTATTCAGGTTTATGCAAGAGAAAGATGTTTTTGAACGCTATTACAAGCAGCACTTGGCAAGAAGACTTCTCACAAATAAGAGTGTTTCAGATGACTCTGAGAAGAATATGATCTCCAAATTAAAGGTAAGACAGCACTTGCATACTTTTTAGGAGTTTTTCTTTCTCCTTTGTTTTTCATAAATACAGTTTCTTCTGTTTTTACATGAGACATATGGATAATGTTAATCTTCATTGCTGCTAAATGCAGAGCTGATTTTAAAAGCCCCAAGAGAAAACACAAAAGGCTTTGAGTATTTTCATGGGAATAAAAGAAAGGAAGTACTGAAAAGCCCCTGTGATGACAGTGCAATCCAGAAAGCAATATTTTTTCTAAGTTTTTAAACAATAGGACAACTGCARTGGCAGAACTTGAAGACTGAGTTTTTTTCTAGATTTTCCATTATTTTGCTGTTGCTTGTGTTGTTTTTTAGTTGCCTCCATCAGCAGACTGGTGATAATGCTCAATTCCTTTTTGATTAAGTGGTTTGAAAAAAAAATCTTCATATAAGTCTCTAGAAACACATTTTCCTTAGCTAGTTAAAAACTTATGAAATAGATGAAGGGATGGAGAAGAAGGTAAAGCCAAAAGACCTAARGTTGAACAGATCTTAAATGAAGTTCTATTGCTGCTTCCAAAGTGGCATGATAAATGATTAGAGCACTTCTGAAGCAGAGTGATCCTAAAATCAAACTGCACTGATCCTTATTTATGACCTTCATATTCTGTCAGTGAGCAAAACCTGTTYGAATCAGGTTTCTCCAAATTTCTCAGTATTAATTCCTGTTCCATTATCTCTCCACCACTTTTAGCCTGGTGATTCAGAAGGCACAGGGCACATTGCATTTGCAAGATGAATCAGTGCACACGAAGTGCCCTCTTACAGAACTGCAGAGTGCTCAGGATGCTGAAGCTAACACACTTCCCATATATTCACAGGATGTGGTAGAAACTGGCACACAGTCCTGCATGTGCACATCTGTCTGTGTGCAGATGTTCCAATGCTCACAAGGCCTAGGAATCTTGCTGGGTAATCTGCAGTCAGCCTTCAAAATAAAACACTGCTAGGACAACAGCAGGGGTTTCCTTGTGATACAGAGTTCATTTCCCTTCAYRGAATTGTGCTRAAAGCAGGTGAAAGTGTATGTCTYRATTTGATTAGCTTTCACAGTTCTTTTAATATGATACAGAAATCTAAGACAAAAGTACAATAATGGAGAAAAGAGAAGGAAAGCAAGTTAAGGTCTGTGTAGGGTTAGAACTTTATATAAGACAGGGAAACTCATTCTGAGATCTGAATGTAATGCAAATGGAAATTCCAGTAATAAAAGGTACAGAAATGAAATTTTGGGATTTRTAAACTAACATTAGCCTTGCAGTTTGACTAAAGCTTTGTTTTCATAGTGCTGGTACAACAAATTATTTTGTATGTTTTCAGACTGAATGTGGATGTCAATTCACATCGAAACTGGAAGGAATGTTCAGGGACATGAGCATCTCAAACACAACGATGGATGAGTTCAGGCAACATCTTCAGGCGACAGGGGTAAGTGCTGGGCTCTGTGTGCTTGTCCTTTTGCTTCAGAACAATCCCTGCACGTCTGTCTGTGCTTGTGGTTCTTCATGTGCTTGTAAATGCCTGTGCTGAGAAGGACTTGGTCAGCTTGTGCAGAGTGTTCCTTATACTGTGTCTTACCTTAGAGACTGTGCCAGCATTTCCTGAAATGCCAGAGTCGGTTTGGAGCTCGGCGAGTGCCAGTTCCATTCCATAAAACCCGTGTGCCCAAAGCGCTGGGCCGGGGATGTGCGGCTCTGCCGGGCGGCACCGCCAGGGGGCGCGCTGTGCCCGGCCCCTCCC
>CADDXX010000041.1:2013966-2038879 GCA_902810485.1 Alauda arvensis
GCACTCCAGGGGCCGGCTGCCAGCTCCCATGTGTATTTCCCAGCAAAGCCGTCCCGTTCTTCAGAGTTAATCACCAGTTGTGATGTGTAATTTTTTGCTAAGAGCGAGAGAAATACTGCATGCTGCAGGTATTTGCAAAGCACATCATCTCATGTTGAGCTCTCTTGACACAATTAATGCCTTTGCTAAAAGCAAAACTGCCATTTTACTCCRAATTTCAAAATTTAATTTTTCATGTTTTCTTGCAAATTGTCAAATATAGATTTAGTTATTAGAAAAATTACACCTTCTTGTAAAAGCAGGCCTCTGGAATACTTAAGGAAGACATCATTCTTTTTGAGATACCAGTTTACTTGCTCTAAAACACTRTTTTTCTGTATTGATGCTCARTAGCACTTGATAGTGTATAATAAACAGCCAAGTAATTCCCTGTGTGCTGGTAATTAGGGTCAGTACATCAAATCAGTTTCAGGAGTCTGAATGCCAGGAATATTTTCATGGATATACTCTGTCCAATGTCCCTGGTTGTGCAAGGTGATATGAAATCTTTTTTGTCTTGAAGCAGTTGGCTGAAATGCTCCTCACCAGCATTCTGTGACTCATCATGAGTAGGAGAACAGCATGTTCTCTAAGGGAATTCGGAAAAGGATGGAGAGAAGTGGATAAAGGTGTTTGTGGACAGGCAGCTTTACTCCTGGCTTGTTTGGTTTCTCTGCTTAGAGGCTAGTTATGTTTTGCTTCTGGAATGCTTGAAATACAAATTTCAGTAAAAATGGGTTGGAGCATTCCCATTTTTTCAGTATCATGGTGGGCTTGGACATGTMGGGAAGAGAGGGTTGTGCTTAAAGGTTCATGTACTTTACGTGACAGTCTTAAAATAAGTGAGTTAATAAATKATCTCTACTTTTGAGCTATGTACAGCTAAGAAGATTAATTTAAAATGTTATCAGATGTTCTGTTAGACTTTATTTGAAATTTCATCTTTCTCCTGGCAAGACACCAAGCAGTTCATGTGATGGTTTCCTTTTGGTCWGCCTAATCATGGCCCTTTAATGAAATTTCCAGAAATACTGTTTAGGAAATGTGGGAAGATTTGGGGGACTTTGTTACTGTTAAATTGCTGGTGATACTGTGTTTTATGTGAAATTGTTATTCTGCTCCTTTTGAAACAGTTTGGGTACGTTGAATGTGTACAGTGTCTCCTAGAGGAGTCAGGCATCTGCTTTTCTCTAAATAATCCTACCTGCAAAGTTCCCTTCAGGATCCTCTATCTTGAAATACAGGCAGTGTCAAGGTCTGTGTAGGTGATTGCTTTGCTCTCAGAAGTGGAAAGCACAGCACAAGGGAAAGTCCAGGCTAATAGATTGAGAAATTTCTGGAACTGTGATCCTGGAACATTTCTTGGAGGTCTGTAAAGACTGAATTGCTTTAGGGCACTTTCCACTTGTTCATTCCGTTTTTATGCTGAAAATACATCTTGAAAAATAAAGTGCTTCCAAAACTTTTTTGTGTTACCAACTGCTTAGTGCTCTTTATAATGTATGATGGGAGGCATTCTAAATCAGTGCTGTGTTCTGGTCTGGCAAAGACCAAAACATTTTGGGAAATTGTTGCCATCTCAGTTTAAATGCTTCMGTTCCAGATAAATGTATTTTTTGTATCCTTCTGTCTGTAGTGTAGGCCTTTTCCCACACTTTAGCTGGAGGAAGAAAACTGTTGAAGCTTGTTTAGGTTTYTCAGAAGTTTCCTGGGCACAAGCTGGTTGGTGCACACAGGCATTCAGTACCCACAATACAAAAAAATCTTCTGTAGTGCATGGGGATGCTACTCTGCTCTTGAATAGTGAAAGTTTCTGAGGTGGCAGTTATTAACCTTCTAAAACATAATGTGCTCTRTTTCTGTGTAGGGGATTTATRTAAGTTGAATATTGTATGCTTTGGTTTTYTTGTGCMTGATGTGTGTTCTTTGAAGGTATTGGTTCTAGCTCCTAAAGCTGRAAGTAGTCAGTTTTAAGATTAATAATGCTCAGCATAGTTGGGATACCTAGTGAAGATTATGCATCACTGGTAGCCAGACCTTTGCCATCTACAACACATCTTTATAGATCAGCACTGGAACTGGGGAATGTTTGCTCAGCTGCTGAATATTCAGAGCCATGGCTGTCCTTTGGGACAGGGGATGGGGGGCTGGGTAAAAGTGARTAACTGTTGMTGTTGTAGTCACAGATAAGCTCCTYATGGTTCAACATCAGATAGTCAGTAGTTCCTCTCTACTTCCAGAGAGTGCATTGAGGAAGAGTTATTTTGGAACTGACTCATTTCATGCAACCTGGTTTTATTGCATGTCATCAAAAAACCTATTTACMAAGATTTGTTGTACATATCATAAGTTCTGTTTGTGATCACAGACATTTGGTTCTTGGTTAAGAATTCCTTTTGYTCAATTCTGTATGCTCTTAAATGCCAGAGGGGAATAATGTAGGGGATTTTTGCTGTACCATCTAYTCCGATAGTGATGAATCAATGTATTTGTCTGGTTTTGTAAAAAGARTGTTTACAGAGATGTCTATCCTTTTGTAGTTACACAAAATTCTAAGTATTTTTACATTACTGATACAGACCAAGTGGTGAAACATGGTGTTCTTTTAAAACAGTGTATGTTCTCTTCCAATTGCCCTCAGGTTTCACTAGGAGGTGTTGATCTCACAGTGCGTGTCCTCACAACAGGTTACTGGCCTACCCAGTCAGCCACACCAAAGTGCAACATCCCTCCAGCTCCCAGACATGCTTTTGAAATATTTAGAAGGTATGTATTTCTACAGACTTTTAGGTAGAAGTTTTAAGAAGAAACTTTCTAAACTTACCTTTACAGATGTGGGTTTTTTTCCCAGCTTTACTGTGAAAGATGTGTTGGCAAACTGCTCTTCTTCAGCTCATGTGAAAATTGGAGAATGCAATAGTTGCAGTATGATGCTTGAGGTTTTTGGGAGATTTTAAATAGAATTCTGACAAAAATTCATTTTTTCAAAAAGCAAAAAGTTATAAATGGTTTAAGAATGTCCTCAATAGCACCAGAAGGCTATGTAACTTTTTACATTTATTTCTTCTTCAATACAAAATGTGAGCTGTATGTTGTTTTMATTTCAATTCTATTACAGATTTTATTTAGCCAAACACAGTGGGCGACAGCTGACACTCCAGCATCACATGGGTTCTGCTGATCTCAATGCCACTTTCTATGGGCCTGTTAAAAAGGTAGAGAATCAAGATTATATAAACATTGTATCTTTTTTAAAAGTAAGCAAATGCATATTTTTTGTAACTTCAGAACTTTGTAAAATAAAAGCAAACCTGTTGAGAATGTAAGAATAAGATGCTTTCTATCAACCTTACAGTCTGATTCTTTCTTTGCAGCAGTTTTGCTTTGACTTTTTCCCCCTCTGAATCTAATTTGAATGCATCACTCAGCATCATGTTTTACTTGTAGAAATGTAGAAAATGTGGTCTTGAAGGGACCTCAGTCRTTTGAGTGGTTTGGATTTTTTGACTGACGGTGAAAAGTGAAAAGAACTTGTTAGTTATTTTTGCTAAGCCAAGTTTAGCCTGCTTTTCATATGCAGAGTGCAATGTAGACAACATTTTTTTTTCAAAAACAAGACTCTAACAGAGTTTATAGAAGTACAATGCTTACTTAATTTGTATGTGTACAAAAAAGGAATTTTGTAGTGATTAGACCAGGTCTAAAATGCCAAGCTAGAACTAGTAATGGCATGATGCWTGGGAATGTAGGAGGCAATGCAAAGTGAAAGCAAAATTCTTACAACTCTACTAATAACATGCACCTGTGAGGATGCTGAAGTGGTGTTACTGTAGAATGTGTTGATAACTTTAAAGATAAGCTGAAGAAAACTTGGAGGATGGACAAGTAATGGAACAGGGACCTCAGAGGTGGGGGAAGCCTCCATCCTCAGCAATGGTCAGTGTTTGATTGGTGGCTGTAGATGGCCTGGTCTGGAGTGGTGGCTGGACCACAGGAGCTCTGTATGGGCCCCCAAGCTCAGTGTCCCTGGCACTGTGAGGCAGCTGCTGGAGGAACATCCTGCTCATGCCCCCAGGGGCATTTTTTGCTTTCCTATCACTTCTGTAGGCTCATCTCCTAGAGACRTTTTCCATCATGAAACTTCCATATTATCAGGATAAAACCTTTTTTTTCAGTGAAGAACAATCTAACAGTAGTTTTGGAATTTTAAAACAGGAAGATGGCTCAGAAGTTGGTGTAGGAGGTGCCCAAGTAACTGGCTCAAACACACGGAAGCACATATTGCAAGTGTCCACTTTCCAGATGACAATATTAATGCTATTTAACAACAGAGAAAAATACACGTTTGAGGTAAGTGCTGTGTGTTTCTTATCTGATTCTARATAACTGGTTTGACCACTTTCTTGTCCTCTTGAGTTAGGCATTTGAAGATCAGGTACCTCTCATTCTATTTGAGCATGGATCAGGCCAATTAAYGCAGGAAGAGTTCTAGGAGAGGAAATTGGGAGCAGAAATGTTTGAGAACTGTGAGCATGGTTGTTCTAGGCCACTGAGCTGTAGAAAAGCTGAAGTTGAAATGCAGCAGGTGGCTCCATTTCCTCATTTTGTCTTTGAGAAACTGGGTTTAGAGGCCAAAGGGTGGAGAAGGGTTTGTATCCTGGCTTCTTAAATACTTAAGTAAAATTGGCAGGCTGGACTGAGCTGGAGGATGAATCAAAGAACTTTTAGCCCTTCTCTGAGCTGATCAGCCAGAAAGGACAGTGAAGAAAGGTCTGGATAGATTCTTAACAAGGAGACTAGAGGGGTGTTGCTGGGAAAGGCTGAAATGTCAGATAAGAGATGATGAAGTCTTTAGGAGAGGAGGAGGATCATGTGCTTTGTTGTGTGAGCATTGTATTGTTACAATAAATTGACAGTTTTGTTTTGGACATTATCTTCTCTTTTGAGAGAGCATTGGCAGCCTTGAAAAGCAGTATGGGTGCAGTTTGAAACAGTTGATTTCCAGGTTTTCTCATCTGCTTTTGGCTGTGCTGTGCATAGTAATCATTTGCCTTTTTGTTTGGATTGTGTTTTCAGCTTGTTTGGCACACTTCTAGCCTGCTAATAAAAAGTTTCTTTGAAATGGTCTCAGTAGTGATTAAGGAAGGCAGGATTTGATAAGAGACTCTTAATAAACTGCTGAATTTAAAACGTTATTTTAGAACACAAAGTCCTGTGTGTTGTGAAATCCATTACAGGAGCATTACAGCTTTGCAGAATATTTGAGGGAGTGAAAACAAGGAGGGGGACTTAACAGCTCATCTTTTTCTCGAAGCTGATTTTGAAATTGGGTTGATGGCTGCCTTCTTCTACCAAATTGAAGACTTAATGAGTTGTAGAGCTTTACCCATATATGAATAAATAACACTTGGGAGAGCAGTAAAAAAAAATACAGTTTTTAATACATGTTCTAAATTATTTTACCAAGACCAGATGATAGAGAAATATGTCCATCTGCTTTTAGATAGTATGTTTTATTTATTTCTGGTTTGGGAGTTCTTAAGCTCTGACTTTGTGTCCCACTTGAAGTAAAACATTAGGTAGGCATATTTGTATTGTTTGGTTTCTTTGGTGAAGTGTGTGGGAGTTGTCTTTAACTCTAGCCAGGAAAACTTATGAAAACTTCAGGGGAGAATGAATTTTATCTTTATTCATTGATTGTTGGATACCCTGATTAACTGCTGAGTGCTGAGCAACCATTCCTTCTCTGTTGTGTCAGATGAGTGCTTTCAGTGCAGCAGAGCACGTGAGCTGACTTGGGTGTGCTTGTGTATCCTCAAACTGTCTGATACACGAGTGTTTCTGCACATTCACAGCTCAACACAGTCATCTGAAGTTGCCTTCACAGCTGAACAGACTTTGCTGTTTTATTTTGCATTCAGTGTAATTATTAATTGCAAACTTGGTAAGATCCTCATAATAATCCTAATAGCCATTAGGCCATGTGATTGAAAAAAAATGGGATACTGATAATGCAGAAATTATCCGTAAAATACCATGGAAATTTAAATAATTGCTGCATAGAAACATTTCTTCACAAAAAATGCATACATTTATGTATTTTGTACATATATTGTACATATATTGTACATTTGTACATGTAAAATAGCTATTGGCCGTGTAGGTTAATGCTACTGAAGTGAAAGAGGATGAATCTTCATGCAGGCCTTCAAAGAATGCTATTTTTTTCTATGAATTAATTTTCTTCTAATCAAGTCTTATATAATACTCATATTTTTCAGCTGATTTACATTACAGCTCAGTATTTTAAAAGGTGAAGTACTCATCTTTTGCAGTGACATCAGAAATAAGTGTGGTTCTTTATGTTCAACAAACAAGAAATRCAAATGTGACCATAGTAGAAGTTAAGTTGTGGAGTAATTCCACAGAAATGAGATATTAGAACCATAAACTAGATCACCTGTTCCCTCTTTTGCTGATGTCTGCTTTGGAAGGTAAACAAGTGGCAGTCTGTAAATAAAACTAAAAATACTTTTTATTATCTCAAAAAAAATGACAAAATTCTTTTCCTTTGGATTTTTTTGCCCATTTTCCTTCTAATCTGTTTTCTTGTATAGAACTGACAGAGTTCCATGCCTGGAATGATCTCTTTTGTAGCCCCCAGACAGAGCTCTCACTTGGTAGTACATTAGCACTGAGATTGTGCAATCAGTAGTACTCCTGTGTACAAATCTAATGTGGCCTTTAGAATAAGGCATTTTTGGAGATGAGGAAGGAGTATACATTTCTCACTGCTRCATCAAAGATCTACATACAAATATGTTCAGAAAAACGTTATGCTAGAGGCTGGGGGAAAGAGCCCAGGAACATCTGTTATCCCCATTTACATTCATAGCTGCATTATTATTTTATTCAGCTTGAAATTTTTGGCTCCTTCTGAGGCAGCACATTGCAGTGCAATTCTTTGTGGTCCTTTCTTTAATGCTGGCTTAKAAATTCTAAAAGTGAAATGGTTTGAGTGTGTTCATGGCTCAGCTGCAGAGTGAAGTGCAATAGCAAATACACAGTGGTTTATGTAAGGATGGGTAGCATGAAACTCCCTCCAGTTCCCTGTTGGCTCTTTGTTTCACTTTTGTTAAAAGCAGTGAATATAAATGTATGGCCTTGTAGAACTGATGTGGTTTGGAAAGGATTAATTTTAGTTGTTGATCAAAAATCAAAGTTTGGGAGCCTGCATGTCACTGACATTACATCATTATTAAGCTGGGTTTGGTTTGTAGCCTTAAAGGTTTTTCATTTATCTAAGCCCTAAAATCTGGACCTTCCTTTGGTTTGTTAAATTTTGTGCTGATCAGTGCTGGGAAAGCATTTGTGCAGCTCTTGGTCAGGAATGGTGATAATCATCATGGATGTTTTCCATCACTGAGTTAGTCAGATGGTTTGGTTTCATCCTGTTCAACAAACCCTGGAAACAGTTAACAAATCCTCTCAGCCCTCTCAGAGATTGCAGGGAAATGGAACAGCTGGTTATTCATTCTCCTTCCAGCTCATGGTGACTGTTCATCTGACAGAATTCACTGGCTGAGTGCTGACCCAGGTGGATCATTTTGCACAGTACCCTCTGAGACCTTGCTGCTGAATGAGTTCTGACCTTCCCAGTGCCACAGTTTTATTATTAAAATTTMTTTATTATTAATTATCACAGTATTACTGTTTTAAGCAATCCCTTATGTTGTTTGCAACACACAATACTTCTGCCACAGCCATAATAACTGAGTTTGTTCTTTAGGAAATCCAACAAGAAACTGATATCCCCGAAAGAGAACTTGTCAGAGCCCTACAGTCCCTTGCATGTGGCAAACCAACACAACGTGTTCTCACAAAAGAGCCCAAATCAAAAGAAATAGAAAATGGTCATATATTTACAGTGAATGATCAGTTCACATCTAAACTACACAGAGTCAAGATTCAGACGGGTAAGTCAGCTTTATTTCTACTCTCTTGCAGCCCCAAATCTGCCTTAARACTTCAAATTATCTTTTGCAGGATTGATGTCCATAGAACTGTGAGAGTTGTTTTTTTCTTGATGATTAGTTCCATCAAAATTAAACTTCAAATGCCAGGAAAAGTGTGGAAGTCAATTAAGCCTTTTACTTTACAAAATTTKTAACTATCTCTTACAGGAAATGCTGAAAGAAAAACAAAATTCAAATTAAATAATAAGATGAAAAATATGCTACTGATTGATTCAGAGATAGGAAAATTGCTTCATAAGTTGCTATACTGCAGTGAAATGAGTGATTTTTAGCCCATTATACAACAGCCATTTTCAAGTACCAGGTAGCTTATAATGGTTTTGGGKAATGATTTGGGCTTAACACATAAGGGAAGCTGAGTGTATAATAACCATTTCATTAGTTCATGGAAGTGCTGGTGCTTGTGCCTGTAAGCAGATTTGAGGACTGTTCGAATTTTAGCATAGTAGTAATTAAAAAGCAGTTTGTTATCCTGTCAGTTGCTATCAAAATATGCCAGAAAGTGTTAATATTTCTTGTGGCTGCTTTTCATTTAAAAAAAAAATCAACTTTGAGAATGTCAAAACTCAGGAAAATATAACTTGATGTCTAGATGAAATAAACAGTGAAGCTAACCCACAATGAAATACGTTTGAATTTTGCTAACATAATTTGCATTCTCTATTTTCTTTAAGTTGCTGCCAAACAAGGAGAATCTGATCCAGAAAGGAAAGAAACAAGGCAGAAAGTAGATGATGACAGAAAACATGAGATAGAAGCTGCTATAGTTCGGATAATGAAATCTAGAAAGAAGATGCAGCACAATGTGCTAGTAGCAGAGGTATGCTTGTACAGAGTTTKGCTTTTCTCATTAAAGTTACACAGCTCTTATTAACCTCATTTAATGGCTCTATTCAACCCATCCTTTCTTTTCTCCATGTCTATCTGAAGACACACCTAAATCCTTACCCTCCACTTTAGGATGTACTCATGGGCGTATCTCATTTTCCTTCCTACTTTTAGTGCTGTTATGATGTTAATTTGCTTGAAAAGCCATCCAGCAGACCAGTGTGCTTAACGTTATTTTTGGCTTTGATCTTGTTACTGACTGTTGGGTCCAAGTTTTGAGAGATTTGAGCTCTTAGCAGAGAGAAACAGTCCTGCTGCTTTTCACTGCTAAGCTCACCCAGCTCCAGGTCATTGCACATTCTTCACTCCTGAGCTCCCTCAGAGCTGTGAAATTGGGAGCATTCTCAGGTGGTGACCATGCCTCTGTAGAGCTTTGAATCATACCTCAGCATCAGCAAGGCAACTGGAGGACTGTCAGAAGCCTGCAGGCTGCTTATTGTGCTTCAYAGTTGTCACCATCTGTCTCAATACGTTTTTCTGGTTGTTGTGTTCTCTTTGGGTACTTGAGGATCTGACATTGTTGGGTTTGATTTTGTTGTAGGTAACCCAGCAGCTGAAGGCCCGGTTCTTACCAAGTCCAGTTGTTATTAAAAAACGTATTGAAGGACTTATTGAGAGAGAGTATTTGGCACGAACACCTGAGGATCGCAAAGTGTACACTTACGTAGCATAAAATGCGTTCAGAAATCTGATTTATTCTTGGACTATACTCTTCGCATGAACTGGGAAGTTCTTTTAAATCATTAATATTAAGATGACCATCTTCTCTATTAAATTACAGTACATGTTCTAGACCATTCAGATCAAGCCTTTTACTCCTTTTGAGAGTTTTTGACATGAAATAATTGAGCTTCAGGCTTTTCAACGTTATCCCTGTAGAGATCATCCTTACAATTCTTCGGGAAAATGTGAATGTGCCGCGTTTGTTTTCAATACTGTATGAAAACAGAGAAATAAAAATGACTTTAGAAAATACAGCTCATTTAAAAAAATAAATTTGTTGGAATTTCATTTCCCCAGATCTTCAGTGTTGCTGTAAATGTGTTTCTGTAGTGTTGCTTAGCACTTGGTGCATTGTATAAGTTGGGTTTAAAAGAAGCCACGAGTGTAAGGCAGAATTCCCACYTACCTTGCTCTGCTTCAAATGTTTATTTAACTAGACATGTTTAATTTAAATACTTGCTAATTTTTTGAAGACCCAAGAAGACAATTTGAGCATGTTTCACTCTTCCTGCTGCACTCACTGTTCCAACAACATGAATCAGGAACTTTTGGGGGCTCAGAAAAGACCGTAATAATTTTGGCTTTCCCTTCTGTAATTTGAGTTCTTCTAAATTAAACTCTATATTGATTAGGTTTTTTCTGGTTTCTTTATAGGAAAAAGGACAAGATTTTAGYGTGTATAAACTGTATAATAATTTTTGCTGTTGTACTCACTGCTGGTGGATTGTACAGGGCGATGTTTTTATTTCACTAAATGTAGACAAAATAAATTTAAAATAAATGGATTTAGTGTACACAAACAACTAATTCAAGTGTGTTAGAGTACAGGGTTGACAATCTTTTGGAACTAAATACTGTCCCCTGGGGAAATGTACTGGGATTATATTTTGTTAATAAACATCATAGATGGATCTGTAGCCCCAGGGCTTCCCATCATAAATGCATATTTCAGGAGATTAAAGTGAAGCCAGCGTGCACTATTTGTTTTTAAAAACGCATTTTAAACATGCAATAAAAAATTGTTACTGTAATGAAATTTTTAGTTCTTAACCCTGGAACTTTTTTTTCTTCTTGACAGCATGCTGCAAAAATAGATTAAAAATAGTTTGGTGCCATCATTCTTCTCACAGCTAGAAATTGTTGAGTGTGCATTGTACTGCAGTTTTTATTAAACCGTATTTCTGACATTCCAATGCACATACTCTRTGCTTGCCCAGCCATAACTATTTTTCTGCTTTAATTCAAAACAGTATTTTTTGTCTTAGCTCATATGACTTTCACCCATCGACCTTGAAAAATACAGTTGGGATGGGCTTTCCAATATGAAGAGCTGGAAATGAAGCAGAAAGAAAAGCTTGGTTGTAGAGCATCTGCCAGAGCAGTTCTTGGTGGGCTGTGCTAAACAAGTGCATGGTGCTGGTGCAACATTCCAGTGACTGGAGAGTGTTTTTCACAGTGTGACCACCATTTTACTCCTCTCCAGCCTGTTAAAGTACAAGTCCTGGCTGTTGTTCAYGAGTAGGATGGTTCTTCTAAAGAGAGGGACTGGAATTAGGGTGATATTTTAGCTTGATTACTTGGAAGCTTTTTTAATGAAGCTTTAGGTTTACTGCACACCCCCAACACACCTACATACACACAGAGCAGTTTTTGAATCAGCAGGAGGAGGTGGCTGAAGATCCTTCTTGCCTTTGTCCATCAGGGATTTAGCCCCAAAAGGAATGAGCTGGGCCATTGGCCCTATTGAAAAGGTGTTTGGTCGCTGTTACTAAAACACCTCTGCCTCTGCACAGTGTATGCAAATCTTCTGTAGAGATGTGGCCACTGTTTAGCCAGTACAACAGTACTAAATACAGGGACCTGATGTGGGGTTTTGATTTTTTTTTAAAGTTATTAGAAACATCTTTCTCAAAATGTAAATCACTCTTCCATGTACCAATATGAAGGTTTTCTTTTATGCATAACTGAGTCTTTATTAGCATCAGTGTTGTGATATTGCATGTTAATGTTTTCCCATGTGCTTTGCAGGGAGAACTGGGTTCAAGTCCTTTTCCCTGTGAAGTTTACAGAGACACAAGTGTTGTAATTTGGGACAAGAGCTCTTTGTACTGTGCATTGTCTGTACTTCTGTTGTGCATCGGCTGAAGTTTCCTACTTCTGATGGCTTTTGGAAGCGCTGAGGCTGAATGTTGTGTGAATGACTGTAAAATTAGGTGTTGAAGAGTGTGTTTTTAAAAGCTGTGTGGGCAAGAGTGTTTGCCAGAAGAACAGCAGGTGGTGATGGCTATCTTCAGTAACAAAAATTAAGAGCATAGTTTCCATTCTAATAGAKTTTTGAAGGTACTATTCAGGAAGGGACTTCTGCTGATGTCAGGTTTCAAAAATATGCCCTTTACCATTGAACAACGAGGTAGAGGATGGAAAAACGAAGAATGTGAAAGCTCCAGTAAGAGAGCAAGACAYCACTAGGACTGTGCTTAAGGTGAGTTTGATGTTCCTATGTTAGTGGGATTCCATTTACAAGCTACAGTAGAATTCTGCTAATTCTTATCTAATTCAATTTCTTTCTTAATTTCTACTTAAAGCCTCTGTAATTTTGTTAAAATGTCATTAGTAGGATTGTAGCTAAGTGTGTGAGTGCAATTATAAGTAAGTTTGGTTTCTTTTCATTAATGTGCAGCTAAATGCAGTAACAAGACTTACAAAAATGGAGTTGAATTCTTGGACATTTTAAAAATTAAAAGTAGGGTTTGAGTTTTATAGCTGTTTGAAGATGTGTAGGCATGTGCTTTCCTTGTACAAGAGTTTAATTAAAAGGATATTACTTCTTCCTTATTGTAACCACTTCTTAAGGTAAGTGTGGCACAGCTGGAACAACTTAYGAGACTTAGCATGTACTGGGAGTCTTGCACATCTGAACTTGGAGTGGGTGTCAAGAAATGAACAGAAAAACACTAACAACCCTGTCTAAAGCTGGTTCCCTTGAGCTCTGTTGTTCCAGCAGTCAGTCTGCAGTTACACGGTATGACAGGACTTGGTCTCACTGGTTATTACCTTTAAAAGGAAACAGGTATTGTGGAAATCAGGGGGGCATTTAGCCCTCCCACAGCAAGTATTACCTGAAATCTTGGAGACAGGCTATTTCCTGTGCATGTTTCATGTGCTTTGAGTGATGAGATGTGACATGAACTCGGATTTTTAGGCTGAATAGAGATTCTTACTCTGCAGTGCTGCACTGRGCAGAATCCCACTGATAGTGCAGCTTGTTCCCCAGTCAGCAGGGAGCAGCTGCTCAGTGCCACACGGTGGGGGAGTGTGACAGGAGGGGCAGCAGCCATRCACCAAGCCATGTTAGCCACTGCATTCTGTAGCAATGAGCTCTTGGAAGAGCCCTGCTCTGGTGTGTTCAGCACAGGTGCTTGTGACACTGCCCTGCCCTGATGTGTGGGTGCTGCTGCTCCACCGGGGACTCAGCCCAGCTGGGAAACTCCCCTGTGGCTTCTGCAGGAATTCATCCCAGGCTGCAGGATCGAGTCCTGGGTGCTCCACGGAGAGAGAGAGCTCAACTGCTTGTTCCCTTGAAGGARCTACTACTCATTGCACTCTTGGATRAAGCTGGGAATTGTGTTCCTCCAAGCACGTAAACTTCACAAAGAAGCAAGTATAAATTCTGGTTCCAGGAGGTCGTGTTTCAAAATGAAGCTGTTGGTCTYTTTTTAAYTGGAACACAGGTGAGGRARTAATGTCTGWAACTACACCACTCTGCTCTTGTGTGATGGTTGTGATACAGAATGATATTAACATGGACTAATAYTTATTCTCAATCTGCTCAGCTAATAATGGCATCATAAAAGGAAGAGCAGCAGAAAAATGAGCTTTTAGGAATTKGTGAATAATAAAAAAGAGTGAAAATACTATCTCAAAGGATAGGAAATAGGCTTCAGGTTCTTTGCACTTTTTAGCATCTTTAGCTTCTTTGGTATCTTCTGCACTTTAGCTGTGTGCTCTTTAGGTGTGCTCTGAAAAATCCATGGATTGGTCTTATTACCCAGGGACAATCATGCTTTCTGTCCAGGTGGGCTGTTRGGATCATGTTTAGTCTGGTGGTATTTTTATCCTCTTGTTCTTAATCTTATTTATTCTCAGTAGGTTAGAACTTGAAGCCTCAGTTTTGACCACACTGTATTTATCTGATATGTGGAAAGCCGCAGCATTAGTCCTTGTTTTAAGGAACTTAGATGTAAGTATGATAATGTTAATGTCTCTGTTTTTACAACCTTTTCAACTAAGCCAAGTTTTTCAAGGAYAGCTCAGCTTTTTTAGGGAAGTACACACACAGACTGGTAAGTGTAATATCTCTGCTTCATTCCACTCTAAGGCACTGAGGTTTAGGCTGGTGCTTCTGGTCTTCTCAAACACAGTCTGACCACCTTTTTTTTTCACAGGTTTTACCTGCAAAGAAAATCTTGCAAATGTGTTGTGATTATACCTGGCAGCAGTATCTGTCTGGGTCTCCAGCCAGCCTGACAGAGCCTGCCCTCA
The DNA here is from genome assembly GCA_902810485.1 of Alauda arvensis. Classification (NCBI taxonomy): domain Eukaryota; kingdom Metazoa; phylum Chordata; class Aves; order Passeriformes; family Alaudidae; genus Alauda; species Alauda arvensis. Next base: position 2,028,195 of record CADDXX010000041.1, read on the forward strand.
GCAGCTGTTTGTCCTAAAGCCAATTGCTGCTCAGGAGGGAAAGGCTGGTTTCACCGCCCCAGCCCTGGAACTGCTGACCTGGACTCGCTGTAGACAGGACAAGGAAGTTGTCTGGAGAGCCATGTGCTCCTGTTTGCCTGAGTAAACTGAGGGAGAAAAGGGAGATCCACCAGAAGGTGCAACTTCCAACCCCTGTTCATGAACAGCATTCATTTTAGCAGTCCTGATCKGGGGAGGAAATATTCACAATAAGAATTCCTAAAGTCCTCAGAGTGATGCTACACTAGAGCCTGGTGATGCCTTACAATGGCTTTTGAGTTCATCTGCAGATTTTCTGTTGCAAAGTTACCAAAACATGCCCCAAACCCCAGTAATGCCTGAGTTTCCTACACCTYGAGAGCCACTTCTGCTAATATTTGTTGGCTGTTTGGATCTTACTTCTTTTGAAATTCTGTTAAAGATGAGGCTAATAATCTGCAGCTTGTCTGTCACAGCATTTGGTATCAACTTAATTATGCAAATCTGCAWTTCCAGCATAATGTGGGATCCAGGCCAAGACTTTTTTTTTTTTTTAATTAGAAGTTTGGGTGTATTATTCTGTATCTCAGGAAGGCTGTCTTCAGGAAAGGGAGTAATTAGAAGGCTTCAGAGTGCGTGGGTCTGATTTATTCCTTAAGCTGAGCTTGGCCTCGCTGGCGAGGTCACCACCTCCTGGGGACTCTCTCTTATTAGCACTCGGCAGGGTGCAGTCACGGCCGGCTCTGCTGCTGCCCTTCCAAGAATTCTGCTTTGAGCTGCCTTCAACACTGCTAAATGTAAGCTGATTAAACACTTCACAGGGCCCTGCAAGTCTTGGGTTTGTTTAGATCTGCGTGTTTTCTTGTTCTGGAACATTTTTAATTGAGGTGTAATYTATATAAAAATTGCTGGGTTAAATCTTTCAGAAATGAGTCCCTGAAGCTGGGCACTTAAATTCACATCTAGCAGGCTGACAGCCCCCTTGTCCCACTCTGGCCCATGGAAGTGGATTGACATTGGCGATGTGGGCAGAGAGATCCCAAAGATGCCATCTTAGGTCAGTGCTAAATGTTGGCTCTTTGAAATCAAGACACCACAGGAAAAGCTGAGAGAGCTGGCCTTGTTCAGTCTCAAAGAAAGCTGAGAAGGGATCCTGTCAGTGTCTGTGAGGGACTGAAGGGAGGGTGTSAGGAGAATGCACCAGGCTCTGCTCTGTGGTGTGAAGCAATAGGACAAGARGCAGTGGCAGAAACTGATKCCCAGRAAGTTCCACCTGAAYGTGAGGAAGAACTTTTCACTGTGCAGTGACCGAGCACTGSATCAGGTTCCCAGAAASGCTGTGGAGTCTCCCCTCACTGGAGATATTCCAGAACCATCTGGACACAATCCTGTGTCCTGTGCTGTGAGATGATCCTGCTGAGCAGGGCCAGATGCCCCATTGGTGGTTCCTTCCAACCTGACCCATYCTGTGATCTTTGTCACCAAAGACTTGTTTCTGCTGTAACCTCCAATTGGCTCGTCACATTTCATGGGTCTGGGTTTGAGTGCATGGAGTGTTTTGGGCTTATTTATAAATATTTTAGACAAACTGAAAACTAAGGAAAAATGGAACTGTCTGCAAGTGCCCTGTAACTGGCTCAGGACACATAACCTGCATTTGGTGAGAGATGAGTATAAAAACCARCCAAGGCCATGCAGTGCCTTTTTACAGCATATTTGTTACTACTAGGAAGCTCATCTCTGTGTCTCAGTGCTGCTCTCTCAGCCCTGCCCCAAAGCCTGTGTCACCTGAGGATAACTCAGCTTTACTCTGTTACTGCAGTCACCAGGTGCACAGGGCAGATGTGGTTTAATGCTGGGTGTCCCTCTGGCAGCCTGTGCCCTGGTGCTCAGGATCCCTGTTCCCCGGCAGCAGCGGCTCAGAGGAACATCTCTCTCCGCATTTTCCCTCCTGTGAGCCTTGTGCAAGCACCTCGAGGCGTRGTGCTCCTCCCGCAGGAGCTGCAGTCCGTGTGTCCTGTCCTGGGAGGAGCTGGAGCTGTGGCTGCAGCAGAGCCAGGGCAGCGCTGCAGCTCCTGTGCCGGGTAGGGTAGGACAGGCTGCAGCTCCTGTGCCAGGTAGGACAGGCTGCAGGCTGAGACTGCTCCCTATGTTCTGTGCTGCTGTATCCTTGTTTCCTTTTCCTCCCTGTGTGTGTATGTGCTTGGATCCTGACTCACAGTRTGTGGTGGAGCTCTCTGTTTTCTGCCTGCTGACAGACCCTTGGATTACTGCTTTCTGATGGCTAAAGAGAAGAAACAAGAACCATTTCAGAGAGAAGTCTACTGAAACAAATGCTGTAGGTTAGACGGAGTTTTGGTCATCGGGTCTTTAGTTTCCTCCAAAGTGGGGATGAAYTGGAGTCACAGTGTTTAAAGCCAGAGACAACCTCTGAAAAGACTTCTGTGTTTAAGTAAGGCCTTAATCTTCTTTTTTATATCTCAGTACTGCGTATGCTGAATATAATTGTCATCTAGCAGGTTAATTTAGCAGTTTTGTCCTTGTTACTTGAGATTGGTGTAACACACAAAAAAAATATTTTTAACAGAAATTAGGAAGCCTGAGTCATGTATTTAATGAGGCCTTCTCCCAAGGTGCTCAGGCAATACATACTCAGTCTCTCTCAAGTTAATTACGTTCTGATAATCCTTGTACAGTACCTTCCTTACAGATGTTGCTCTGAACTTATTAAATCYTGTGATGCATCATCAGTTTTGATGGTGTCAGCTGGAGCAAAGGGCTCTGAGCAGTGCAGAGGACTAGGCACAACTCAGGAATTGATTCTGAAAAGGAAATTTTAATTATTGTGCCGTGCCTTTCCACTGTAGAATTTTAGACTTAAAGCAGAGGCAGTAAGACTCTCTGGGGCTTCACACCATAAAGTGTTTATTAGTTGTTTATGTTTGGACTTGAATTTGTGCAGGGCTTACCAGTGTATATATTAGTTCCAGATACAAATGTTCATATTTGTCCTGCTCTTACACCCAGCTGGAGTGCCCCAGCAGCTTCCTGTATGCTCTGCTGTTTTACCAGGCACTGCCATATGGGAATGGGGCCCCAATTCTTTTGAGTCCCATATCAGAATTGTTCACCCCTCTCCTCCTCAGCAAAGCAACTATTCACATCAGATTGAACTGCTATTTTTCTAATCTCTTGAAGAAATCTTTCTTGGCACATTCAGTAGGTCACTATGAAAAATGTGCTTTTCCTTTTGGCAGCAGGCTGGGAAGCTGGGGGAAGGGGGAGCAGAGAGGAAGGCAAGTACTCATTCCATTCAGGGACCTGAGTGAAATCAGCACTTTGCTCTTCTAAGAAGACCCATCAGAAGCCAGCACTTTGTTCTRGTGGCAGCCATCCATCCCTTTTCCCCCTGAGACCAGCAGTGGGTGAAGGGTCTTTGCTCGCCAGGCTGCAGCAGTGAGGGCCATTGCACCCAGGCTTTACCCCGAGSTTTGGGGGGACAGTAGATTGGAGTCCAAGGAAGGACATGAGGATAGCCTTGTCCCAGGCTGAGGAGCCTGGTGTGAGCCCTTCCCCAAGGATGTTTCRTTGTCAGAGCAAGTGGAAGAGGAACAGAAGTGTTTGGCTGGGTGGCTCCTCTGCGGGAGAGGCTCAGGCTGAGGCTGAGGTTCAGCTCCTCTCATGTTCCTTGCAGGAGGATTGGTGGGTTCTCCTGACCCAGAGCTGCTGGAGGGCTGAGAACCAGGCCTAAAACTGTTCTCCAGGCAGCTTCATCAGCTGGAGTTTCTGAGCTGAGATTGTTTCCCTGTCTCACCCCAGCAAGCACAGAAGAAACACATGGTGGAAGGTTGAGGATTTAACCCTTTTTGTGAGTAAGGCTCAGGTTTTTTGCTGTTGTAAAAACAGGAGAGATGCTGCACACCTTCAGTAGCCTCTATGGAGGCACATGCCCATCTGGAAAACCATTTGGCCACAGTGGGAGCTGGAGAGGGCCAAGGTTTCCGCATCATTCCCTTTCTCTCCACAGTTGCTCTGCAGGAATTCACGTCCCCAGTGCTCTGCCACCTTCCCCACGCTGCTGCTGCTGCCCATGGGGTTGTATCCAGCAGATTGGAGCAGGGATGGGGCTGAGAGCTGCTCAAGCCAGCCGTGATGGCACTGCAGGAGGAAAGCACCTCCTGGCCCCGTGCTCCCTTTTCATGCCCTGAGAGGGAGCAGTTTGCAGGTGCAGGAGTGAAGGTCCTGCTCCAGGGAGAAGGGGGTGGGGGCAGGCACTGAGGCTGTGGTGTAGCAGCAACCCAAGGGATCTGTGCCTGGGGTGGGAATAGGGGAACCTGCTGATGGGAGCTGCTTCCAGCTACAAACCAAGCCCTGATGAACTTAATTTCAGTGTTTTCCTGTACAGGCAAATTCCCCTGTTCTTCACAGGCAGGAAGGCAGATGACTGCCTGCCCCTGCCCTCTAGCAAGGAGTTGATGAATCATTTCCTTTTCCATATTTTAGTGAAATTGTGTTGTTCAGAGCTCATCTAGAGAATTTTAATGCTTTGAGCACTTGCACTCTTCACTCTCTTCCCGCAGTTATCTGAAGGTTGGATTTTGTTTTTGTCTCCCTCCCAACAGCAGTTGCTACTTGCTCGAAGTGTTGCAGGTGGGTGCAAAATAATTTGTTCCTTGTTTTCTAGACAGTCTTTTTTTRTTTTTATTGTACATAGGATGTCAGTGTAGCTTTCAAAGCATGAATGTGAGTTTCTACCAGTGAGGGACCTCCCTAAAGGAAACCAAGGCACTGCTGCTTGTACCTTTAGGTCTTGGAGACCTTGGAGGTCATATTAAAAAGAATAGTTCAGAATTTTGAATTACAGACTTATTAATGCTGGGATTTCTTAACAGTGAGCCACTGCTTTGTGGGCTTGGCTGTTTGAGAGGGAAGTTAGCATGTCAGCAGAGAGAGATGTGCTGTTCTGARTTAGATGGAGCTGGACAGATCACCAGAGATCCCAGTTTTGATTAAAATACTGGCTACAGTGGGGGCAGTTCTGTGTAGGAAGTGGGTTTGGCTTGACCTGTATTGTGTTGCTTCTGRGCTGGCAAAGAGGGAGATGAAGGGACAGTGTGATTTATTGTCCAGACACTAGAAGAGAYCTGGAAAGCAGTGTATTTTCAGCATTCCTATTGTAGCTTATGCAATAAGCTGAGTACCAATATGTAAACCCAAGGAGCAAGGAAAAAAAAAACCCTTAGACTTTGATTAAAGCTGCTGATTACATGGGTATCTCAGGGAAAAAAAATKAAGGATGAAAAAGAAGCAAAGAGGGCGCTGAAAATGGGAAGCCTGGTACACAGCTTTTATGGGTTCTGCACAATGACCCAGGACCTGGTTTCCAAYTAGGCAGCAAGCTGCCTTTGTTGTGAAGGGTGTAACTATGTGCGAGGTTTTTTCCCAAAGCTCCTCTTTCCTGATTTATATCTGCCCTTATTGTTATCTGTTATGTTCACATGGTTAGGTTTTTTCTTTTGTTATTTTGTTTTCCTTCCTTGTTTTCAAAGAATAGCTTATCTGTGTGCCCCAGAAGGGTGGGACTCCCAGAGATCACAGGCTTTTTACAATGAGCCAGAGCCAGCCTGCTGACTACAAGAAAATTTGCGGAGGGTTTCAGCCATGAGTGCCACATGGGCTTTGCAAAAGGCAAAATACAAGGGARCATCACCTCATCCTGGAAAACTGCTGCTTGTGTGCCAGTGCTGTGCATCTCTGCTGTSCTGGGTTGGGAACAACGGGAGCAGGAGGACACAGAGCTGTTTCTGGACACTTGGGTGGCATGTACTCAGTGATGGGAGCTCCAGAGCTGGGAATGAGCCTTGAGCCGAGCTCTGCTGGGATGTGACCTGTGGCTACTCGCTTAAAGCCTTGTCACTCTGCTCCTGCCCCTCGGCGTGTTCCTGTGCTTACCCACGTGTTTCATCAGGTTACTGCAAAGCCTGTAGGGGTCTGAGCTCAGTCCAGGGCTTAGAGTACACCCTTGTGTTCCTGAGGCAAAGAACAGAAGGAAGGCACCAAGTTGTCTGTTTTAATTTTTTTGCCAGGAGTCTTTGCAATGGATGATGGAGCAGAGTCTCTGATGACTGTGCATCTCCTCACCCATTTGGGACACTCATTTCCTCTGCAGCAAACTCTGGATCGGCTTTTGGASTGGCTGTGCCTGGACATTCGCCTTTTCCTGGTGTCTGAGCGGGTTCCCCCGCTGAAATACTGTGAGAGGCACCGCAGGAGGAGCTGCAGCTTTCCTGGAATAGCCGTCGTCGTTTTTCTGCACGAGGACCTGGGAGAAGAGCGGATTTTGCAGGTGCACGAGCAGTTCCAGCGCCCGCCCTGGCGGTACCAGCGTGCCCAGTTCGCTGATGGGCACATCCCCCCCTGGTATGGCCCATGCCACCAGGACTTCTATGGGCTGGACGAGCGGYTGCCCGTGTGGGGCATCAGGCGGGTGCCCTGCGGCCCCGAGGTCCTGCGGGTCACCCTCTACTGCAGCTTCGATAACTACGAGGACGCGGTGAGGCTCTACGAGATGATCCTGCGGAAGGAAGCGGCCGTGCAGAAAAGCAGCGGGTGCGTGTTCGTGCTGCTCTCCGCCCCGCACTGCGCCCTGCAGCTGTGCCTGCAGCAGCTGCCCCCGGGGGTGGCGGCCGAGCCCCGSGACTCGGCAGCGCTGCAGTTCCAGGTGCAGCAAATCGGGCAGCTGGTGCCCCTCCTGCCCAACCCCTGCGTCCCCRTCAGCAGCACCCGCTGGCAGACGCAGGACTATGACGGAAACACGATTCTGCTCAAGGTATGTCCGTGGTGCTCTCCAGAGGAGGGGTTAGCTTTTTTCCAAGGAARGCAGGACTGGTTCAAAATAGAAATGATGGTTTTGTTTCGTGTTTTCTTTTAAATTTGTGAATGCAGTAATTGGTGTCTGCCAGTGCTGTGGTGCTGTTGATAAATATAAGCACTGATCCTTGGAATGTTTTTATACCGTTAAATTAACATCATTACTGCTTGCCTGAAATGCAGATTATTAATGCTTTCTAGGGCATGCTAGCTTAACATCTTCCCTCCTCTGCCTCAAAAAAAATTATTGTAGCAGCCTAATCTTTTTCTGATAAGTCATTACTCTATAAATGATTTTCAAAGCAGGTTTTTGCCATCCCAAACCAGAGGTTTTGTAAGTGTTATGTTGATACAGCACTGCCTGCAATTGAGGTTGTGAGATCACAAGTGAGTTGCAGTTGGGCAAAAGTGATGAAGAGATGTGTCCTGGGAAATCTCTGCCTTTTCTGTTGAAGTGTGCAGTGCAGAGGTTATAGAAATACAAATTAAAAAAAAAATAAAAAACCAACCAAAAAAAAACCCCACATAGTTTGTGCTGAGAACATATGTAATGAGAATTATGCACGTGAATAGAATGGCAGTTTGGCTCAGTGTGCTTTCTTTCCATTGTAACAACCCCTCCCACCTCTGGTTATTTTTTCTTGTAATTTGGATTTTTAATTATTTGCCCTGGCCTTTTCCTTTTCCTTCCAGAAGTCCTCTGTTAGACATAAAGTTATTTGGTTCAGCCTATTTTTATGCTGCTCTGAACACTAATCTTAGGGTAGCCCTTGCTGCCTCATTCAGTATCAATTTATAAACTGGTTTGCWCCCTCTCAGAGTGGTCAAGGCCCTGAGTATCTTCCCATGGCTTTCAAGCTGGTCCTACCTGGAGTAGGGGACTGGGCCAGGTAACCTCCAAAGGTCCCTTCCTAAATTACTCTGTGGCTCTTCCTGCTGTAGATACAAGGTCTTTGAGCTGACAGATGTACATGAATTCACTGGCAGGAAATCTCAAGGCTTTTTTGGGGTTGTGACAATGCTTCACTGTGCTCCTCACAAAAGAAGGTGCAATCCACTTGAACTTGAGGATGTATCTTGTGTCCAAGCTGCAGACAGCAGGCTGACACCTAGTGATTTATCCTGCAACTCTTCAGCCCATACTGTAAATCTCTTCTGAATACCTGCAATTTACCCCCCAGCCCCGACCTTCTGCCCTGCTGCAAACTAAATCCAAGGCTCTGCTCACAGACTCCACGTGGAGTTGTCATTCCCTCTGAGGCCCCCTGTGGTAGCTGGCAGTGGCTCTCCTTTCCAGGTGTTTATCTCGGTTCCCCTGGGACGCAATGTGGATGTTTTGTATCCACRASCTGCTKTGGCACGGACTTCCCCAGTGTATTGCCTCGGGCTGCAGTGACCCCAGCACGGCGAGGCTGGGCAGGAGCATCATCCTTGCTCAAGCTAAAATTCTGTGCTAACTGGGTTCTCTCTAATTTTCAACAGGTTCAAAGCAGCTCCAGGACCCTTGAAACAAACACCGGGCTTTCCCAGCAGCGCAATAACACCGGCAGTGGGAAAATCCCGCGGGACTGTGTGCCAGCCCCTCTCCCTGTAAAACAGGGCAATCCCGGGCGGAGAAGCCAGGAGCTCAGAGCTCTGAAGGGTAGAACAAAACGCGACCCAGGTGAAGTCCCTGCCGCTGAGCGAGCCAGCAGTGACCTCCAGAGGCACCCGGGCTCGTCCCGGCCGTGCTGGGAAGCGCTGTCGCTGCGCAGGCRGGCGGGGAGGCGGCTGCAGGCTCCTGCCCCGGAGACCAACGTGGACACGGGGCTGGCCGTGGGCAATGCCGGCAGCTGCCCGCTGAGCCGCTTCGCCAGCGCCCTGCGGAGCAGCCTGCAGCCTGTGCCAGCCCCCGCGGGCAGCAGGGGCACGGCAGCGCTCGGAGCCCCCKCCTGCCGCCCCCCGACACCGCCCGCCAGCCCTGCACACCCCGCTGCGGACCAGGAGGAGCAGGAGTTCTTCATATGAGCGAAACCAAACGTGCCGGATGGRCTCATCCTTCCCCAAGGACCGCGGGGCGCTCCTGGATGCGCTGTGACTGCAGCTGCTCCGGCCGTGCCGCTGTAGCTGGGACAGCCCCGAGGGGTCACTGGGGCAGACAAGGAATTTCCATGGAGAGATGCTAAGGAGGCTGCAGGGAAAATAACAATGTATTTACAGAAAGTTGTTGGTTTGGGCTTGTTTTTTTTTTTTTGTTTGTTTGTAATGCTCAATAGGTGAGGGGTATGTTGGGCAATGAATAGGAATAAGCCATAGGACTCCTACAGCTGTTCTAAGATGCTAAAAAATAGACAGTGACATCTTCAGATGGGTTTTGAAGATGCAGCCTGCCTGAGCTGTCAAGTAGCTGGATGCTCCCAGCCGTGGGGACTCGGCACCCCTTGCCAGGACATACTGGAACAAGGTCATGGCATGGGCACTGTGTTGGTGTTGGCTTTCCTTTGTGTTCCTTCTTGCATCCCCTGTTGTTGGCATTTGAATCTACCAATGTAAATTTTGTGTAAGATTCGAARCATAAGAATATTCTTTTAAATATTTCACAAGAAAAATATTTCTAGTGAGACCTTTTTCCCAACTCAGCACAGTACATGCAAAAACCGCACTCTTGAAGAGAAGTGCCAGTAAAATCTGCTGTTGCCTATTCATGTGACACTTAAAATAAACACAGCAACAGGCCAGGCTTTGTTAAACCAGTGTGCCATTAGCAGGCAATCCTAGCTGGGTTTTAATTAACAGGAGACAAGAGYAGTTAAGAGTCTTGGAGGGAATTGCTAAATCCTCGAGAGTAAAAAGGCCTGGAGAAATGAAGTCATGATTCAGCATCAACAGATGCTGAAATMACTCCCTTCTTGATCAGTTTTCTTTCTCAAGTAGGATTAAATAAATCTCTGGGGTCACTTTAACACAACCTGAAGGGGTGACTGTTGGTTTTTTTTTGTTGGGTTTTTGTTTTGTTTTGTTTAGCACCTGGCACGAGAAATTGTCTTTTGTCTCCTCTGAAGCAAGCACAGAGGTATTTCTGAGGGATGAGTTGCCCGGGAGCGCTCCCTGATGCCTGGATACGAGCACAAAGGCAGGGGGTGCTCCTTGCTCCCCACTCCTGCCGTGGGGAGGGCAGGCAGCAGCCAGGAACCCTCTGCAGTGCTCAGCGACATCACGGGCTCGGCCCCTCGTGTTCAAAAGAAGCTGGCAAGCTTGATTCTTTTGGGGCAGCAAATGTTGCAAACACTTCTCTTTCCTGAATTCTGGGGCAAATTCCGCTTTCATGGATGCCTCGGTAAATCCTGAGGCAATCCTATGAGTGCAGTCAGCCTTCCCAGGTTTACACTGGTGGGGCTGGGCTGGGGCTTTTTTTCTCTTCAGCTGTGTGGGTGCCGTGCCCTGCATCCAGGACAAGCAAAGCTTCGCAGCCTCCCGGCAGAAATCCCCTGTTTGTAACGGGAACACAAACCAGAAATGGTCTCGTTTGTTGAAGATGAGCGTGGCAGCTCCAGCCCCTGCAGGGGCTGTGGCAACGTGTGACATGGCGACACCCTGGTCACCTGTGCAGGGCTGAGCAGCGATGGTCACCTCCTCTSTTGTCCCGTCACCTCTTTTCAGAGTTTTACAGATTATTGTTTTAGTTGTTATTTTTGGTGTTGTTATTGTTGTTCTTATTATAATTACCTTYCTTGGGTTTCTGTTGTCCCCGCGTGTCGCGGCTGCTCTGGGCGGGGTGCGGGGACAGCGGGGCCGGTCCCGCCTGTCCCCGTGTCACC
>CADDXX010000041.1:2039374-2056055 GCA_902810485.1 Alauda arvensis
AATTGGGGCTCCTTTCATTAACACAAAATTAACCTGATAGATTAGAAAGCAATAGAGGTAGTAATAACAAAGMAAGCCCATTTCTGGCTCATTCATTCATCTTCTCTGACAGCGAAGTAGTCAATTAGGGAGATCTGTCATGTAAGTGACAGGGGAAAATAGAGTTCTCCTCAATGTGTTTCAGTGTTTTTTGGCAGCCTCAGTCACTGATGCTGTGCAATGCCACGTGCAGTTGTTACTGTGCATCTGCTGTGTGTAAGAAGAGTTGATATAGTATTGACAAGCTTGCTACAAAATGTTTTACTAAAAATGCCATGAATTCTCCCTTTTCCTCAGTAGCTGAGCACTGAGTGGTCACTCTGGGACAGCCGTGATGGAGAAGGGCAGGGAGTGAGGTGAGGAGTGGGACCTTKGCTTTGGCAGGGCAGAGCAGGAGGAGCTTCACAGCATTCCAGGTCATGCCTGTCTTTCTTTGTGCCTCACTTGCAAAGTGCTTACAATGAGAGCTTCTTTCCTGTTCCCAGGTCTTCTTTAGGTGCAAAGGATGCACCTGATCATCCTGTATTAAAAATTCAACTATCCTAATTTTAAAAGAGAAACAGGGATCACACCCAAGTCTGGGAGGGTATCTGGAAGGAAAAGTCAGTGTGCCAGGAAGCAGTCAGAATGGATGTTATCCTGGGCACTGCCAGGAGCCAGTCACATCTTCCATGGAATTTCTCAACCTCCTCTTTCAGCAGACTCCTCCCGACAGCACAACTGCATTGCAGTTTGCTGTGCTGTGCTTCTGATATTTAGCTCTCATTATTTGAGAGAGGTTTTGAGAGGTTTTCATCTCCCACTGAGCACTTGTATTAATATTCCAGTTCAGGATCTCAGTTCTGCTGCAGATTACAGTCAGGGACAGATCCAATTCCTATTAGGGTGAATTTATATTCTTTAGAGTCCCAAAAGCTTTATTCTCCCCTATCACCCTTCTTCAGGCACTGGCAGCCTGGCTATGCTGGGAGGTGATTAGGTTTGTAAATTTGTTCCTGCAGACACTCGGTGACACTGATCATTTTCTCATCTCCCTCGWGCAGCTGAAATTGTGGCAGCCTCCCTTCTTTAATTGGGATCATCTCCAGCAGCATCTCAGCATCAGAAGAAGCCTCACAGGGTGCAGGCCTGGGAAGGCAGGGAGCAGGCAAGAGCTGTTAGATTGATCCTCCCTTCCCGAAACTGGGAGAGAAGATGTGAAATACCCTGACAACTGACTGGAGGTGAAAGATGCTTGCTCTGAGGTAATCTCCTTCCTGTTGGCCTCACTGGGTTTCAGCACCTTGGTGAGGAGAAAGGAGRAAGTCCCTCCTTGTACTCTTGCCTTAGGTTTGGCTCACTGCTGCTCTCCTGGGAGTGGTGTGAGACATGGAGGAATGATGAGGCATCCAAAGCCTCCCAGCCCTTCTAACACTGTCCCTCGTGTGCTTGTGTCACTGTGCTGGGAGCTGGCATTGTCCCTGGAGGGCGTGGTGCTGCTTGGTCAGAGGCTGCAGACACGGGAGGGCTCCAGCTGGATCTGCCATGCTCATGGCCTTCACAGGAGTGCCTGGATTGGGATCCCAGGCCACCAGTGCTGGTCCCTGATCCTTTCTCAGCTTCCCTCTCCTCCTGGCAAGGCACCAGTGACTGTGAGCAATTCACTCCCAGGTGGTGGGCAGACACCTCAGCCCTCCTGTCCCCTTGCTGCTTTTTGAACCTGAAGCTTCACCAGTGGATGGTTGAAGTGCAAGTGTGGTTTGTGGTTTTGCTTTACCAGAATTGGCTTAAAATGCCCCTGGGATTCTCAATTAAAACAGTTTAAAAAGGGAGATTGTACTAAAGGAAACTCCCAGGATAACACAAACGATTCTGAGTGTGCAGTGAGTACAAAAGGAAAGTATTTTGGCCATTTCAGTGGCTGGAAGTTTTGTTTCCAGTCTGGCAGCARAACTAAGCAAGCAGATCTTGGTTGTGTTCCTGTCCCTCCCTCGTTTGTTGGCCATGTTGGAGAGAAGCATCCTCAGGGTGACCACATGTGCTGGGAACAGCAGCACCAGCAGCTTCCTGTGGGTGCAGTGCTCAGCAAAGTGGTGATGGTCACTGATGAATAAATGGGTGTTTGGAAACCTTGTGCTTCAATGAAATGCAGCATTTCATGGCACTGATATTTCACTTCCCTGGAGACTCCCTTGTCCACAAAGTGGACAAAGTGGTTATTGTGTGGCCTGTGTGGCCCCCTGCCAGTCCAGCCAGCTCTCCAAGCTGTTCTGCATCTCCAGAAGTGAGCAGTTGGAAGGTGATGAATCAGGGTGGTTCTGCCACCACCAGAAGTGTCTTGGTGGAGCAGATGTRCAGTGACACTGGCTGGGCTCCACTGAGGGTCCCCTGGGTCCCCCCTGGTCTTGGTGGGGTGCTTTGGCCACCAGCTGGTTTCACTTGCAGGTTCAGTGGTTTCACACTGAGGGCACTGGCTCCCAGCTCTGCAGTCCAGCTCCCCAAAATCTACAACCCCAGCCTMAGGCTGTGAGGGTTTCCAGGCAGTCTGTGTGAGCTGGGACACCAGAGGAAGGGGTAGGATGAGAGAAGAGATTCCCTGAGAATTTAGCTGTGGTTTTCTCATCTTGTTTTAATTTGGAGCTACTGGGCTTTCTGAAGAGAACAGCTGATTGCAGAAATGCCTCATGCTGATGTTTACCAGATATTSTTTTTAGATGGGAAAGTCATTCTGTATCGTGAGAAATTTCACAAGTCTTAGCTTTTTTTTGCAAGCTGAAGTGAAACCAGATTTCAGGAACGTTAGATTTCTCACAATCTTGGAAGTCAGGCCACCCTTAGGTGCAGCTCTCTGACTCCTGCTCGAGCTGCTCAGCCACCTCATCCTGCAGCACATGGCACAAAGTGTTAAAGCAGCTGAGACCAGACAGGTACCATGGGAAGCCAAGCACTTTCTGGTTGGGAAGAGCAAATCTTTTACTTCTCATAGCTGCTTTGGTTCAGCAATTTCCTCAGTAGAGACTTCTATTTTCCAGCCTCATTGTTCAGCTCTGGTAATAACCACTGTTGTGTTTACAAGTTCTAAGTGATGACAGGCCAGAAGCCTCCCCAGCATTTAATTCTTCCTGTGTCATTGTGCTGGCTTTGCTTGCCTTCATCAGCACCCAGGGTTTCTCTCCCTTGCTGTGCTTGCCATGAGGCTGAGCTGTGAACAGGCCTGACCCTGCACTGTCCCTGTGCCTCCCCACACAGGGGATCCCTCAGTCCCTSTTTCCAGGCATCTTTTGCTCTAAGAGTTTGCATTTGATCTGTAATTTGCTGCATTGGTAAGGCAGGTACTGTGGCATGGSCATCCTGAARGACCCTCRTGCTCCATCTGTGCCCTGTGTTGTGTTCAGTTCCTAGGTTTAGTTTGGGAAAAGGGAATTGCTGCCAAGGCATCAATGGGAGCAGGAGGTGTGCCGGTGTCAGAGGGGCAGTACCTGGGCAGGCAGGCTCAGGTGGAGGGGTTGCCAGGAGCAGGGGTGGTGGAGGGAGGACATGCCAGGGGCTGGAGCTGGTCCCTGTCCATGCAGCAGGGCAGGCTGGCCTTGAGGAACAGCTCCTGCTGCTCCTTGTTGTCTGCAGGTGCTGCTGGCACAGCCTGTCTCCTCTGGGTCTGCCTGGGGGAGTGCAGCACACACTGACCCAGCAGCAGCCTGTGAGAGCTGAGAGGCAGCTCTCGTGCTGCTGGGAGCTCCTGGGATTCAGGTTTCAGAGTGGGAGCTGCCAGGTCAGGGCTGAGGTCAGGCTGGCAGCCCCCCACAGGACCAGCCAGCCCACTGGCATAAGCTGGGTCACTTCCACTCATTAGGCATGTGGAAGACTGTGTCCCAGAGAAAAAAAAAGAGAGCCTTTAGCCAAAAAAAAAACTGGGAGGAGAGGAAGGAAGGAAAACCCATAAAACACTTTCTTCTAATGTCTTGCAGATTCACAGCCCTTGCCCCATTTATCTGGCTGCTGGGTTTTATTTTCAGCTGTTTGATTCATGAGAGCGTGTTTTGGAGCCTTTTGAAGTGTGGAGACCACTTCCATCCCCCTGGTGACTCAAACCATCCATGGTGAGCCAGCAAGGTGGTGCYTCCAGGGCTGTGCTCCCCAGGGAGGGTGGGGGCTGCTGCAGTGCTGCCTGGCAAGGTGCCCCTGGGACTTGCTGCAGCTGGATTGCACACAATTTCTCACAGACAGAGCAGGATGGGATTTTTGTCCAGGTTTAATTTGACCTTTCCTTGATTCTGGTGTAGCTGTGAGATCCTGTATTTTCTGTGTTCTGCTGTGCCTTTATGGCAGGAGCAATGACAAGCCTCAGACCAGACTCCTCATCATAGCCTGGGTTTGAGTTGTTTGTGAGGGAAGCTGTGTTGACACTGAATTTTTACAAGCTTTGCAAAGGTTGAATGGAGATCTCCTCCCTCCACAGCCACCATGGAGAGAGATCCGGGGTCTCTGAGAGGTGGACAAGGATGGCAGTGGTGGCCAGCCATGCCTGGTGTCCACCTAGAGACTTGTCTGCATTTGTCATTTGTTCTTCTGGGTAGGATTTGTCTGCAAGAGAATCTATCATGGTTTTGATTCAACACATGGTCACTGCTTGGAGGGTGATTATTTGAAAGCATTTGTTCTATCTGTGTCTGTTTTATGCTGTCTTGCTTGACCTACACCCAGCAATGCACGTTGGCAGTCTCAGCCTGTCCATCCATTATCATTAATGCTCCAGCATGTGGTTTTACTTTATGGAGGATTGCACAGGATGCTGATGGTAATGGGAAAGGAGATGTTATGAGCATGCAGCAGTCCCTTTTAACATCGACATTTTGGATGGTTTTTGAAAGCAGTCACCCGTTGTGTGTTCTAAAAGCTATTTGCCTGTAATCTTAACTTGTGATAACAATAAYAACAATAACCTTGCTGATGCAGAGGTTGTGTGGGAGAAACACTGAAAATTTACCACAAAGCTTTGCCAAGCTTGAAGCGATTTTTTGCTTTTCTTTTTCCTCCTTTTCAAGATTGCAAGCTGTTCCTCGCAGCGGTGCCTGGCAGTTCCAGCGGTGCCTGGCAGTTCCAGCGGTGCCTGGCAGTTCCAGCTGTGCCTGGCAGTTCCAGCTGTGCCGTGCCACGGCAGAGCACAGGATCAGGCTCTGGGGGCAGCGCGGCTCTGTGCAGTGCCCCTTTGCCAAACACGCGGCAGGCAGCGCACTCATTTCCCCAGGAAYGAGGGGATGCCGTTGGCCTTTGGTCCAGCGAGGTGTCAGCGGAGCGGCCACGTCCCCTCGCACCCGGGTGTGCCCGGGTCCTGCAGCTCGCAGAGCCCGGCTCCGAGCGTGGCTGTGCCTCAGGAGCRCCTGCAGGATCCAGGTGGAGACTGCACAGCCGCTCCTGCTGGGAAGGATGCGCTGCACCACTGCTGCACAGGGGCAGGAGAACCGGGGGGCCTCTGCGGGCTCTCTGTGAACTCAGAGCTGCAGTTCCGTGCCGGGGAAGCCATCGGGCCCCTGGGTGAGGAGCTGGGGGCCGGCAGGGTGAGGGCAGGATCTGGCAGGGTGAGAAGCTGGAAGCCGGCAGGGTGAGGGCAGGATGTGGCAGGGTGAGGGCAGGATGTGGCAGGGTGAGGAGCTGGGGGCCGGCAGGGTGAGGGCAGGAGCCGGCAGGGTGAGGGCAGGAGCCGGCAGGGTGAGGGCAGGATCTGGCAAGGTGAGGGCAGGATCTGGCAGGGTGAGGGCAGGATCCGGCAGGGTGAGCAGCCAGGCCCCTGCTCCAGACGCCCCCGGGCCGCGGAGCCGCAGCACAGAATTAATGAGATTGTCACAGCGCAGCCCGTCACGGCTGAGGAGCTGCTCTGGTCCCCAGCCCCTCTCCCGGGGCTGCCAGCCTCTCCAGAAAATCACCCTGCAGAGTGCCATTTCTCATGCTTATTCTTAGCCTAATCGTGCGTAGTTGGTCTGGGGTTTAGGACTTGGATAAAAGTCAATTCATTTGAGTTTAAAAATTCAGTCAATCGAGTTGTTTTTTCTTTCACCTCACGCTTCAGACATTTTGGTGGTCGGCATTTGAGAGCATTAGGGCTGCTGTTATCCAAACCTCTCCACTGGATAGGAAAATAGCRTTATTCTCATTTTATTCAGAAGGGAATGAAAATACAGGCATTTTGTATCTTGCCTAATATCACAAGGAGACTCCCTTTAATAAAAAACAGATTTCTCATCTCCTAATCTTACAGATTAAAAGCAACAATATCCTTCTTCTTTCATACACTTCAAAACTTTGCTCTAAGAATTTGTTTTTGTTGGGCATGGCCTTGATAAGTGATTTCTTTGAGCAATAGGCAATTCACGGGCCATTGTTCAGTGGTRATGAGCTGGCTTAGCATAAATTCARCAGCGTGCCAAGACTCTACACCTGAACAGGCATCCAGAGGTTGTAACCTTGTTTGATATTTGAGAAAAAACAAACYCAAACCATTATTGCTTAKAAAGAAAGATGAGAACAAGYGAGAAGAGGATGAATGCAGAGSTATGGCATGCGTGCAAACTGCAGTGATCTCAGGTACTCAGGCTGGATTCTCTGTTTTCTTATGCTGCACCATCTCTCCCCGTTTCAGTTTTTAGAATTCCTCTTTGTCAGGGATGTGTTGAAACAACGAYGATGCCTTTATTTGGAGATGCTGGGGGCTGAGAATGGCTCTGTGGAGGCTGGTCTGAAGGGAGAGAAGCTTTAGCATCTGTAGGATGAGAAGGGACTTCTGGATGGCAGTGAAGACATCGTTCTTGCTTGGAGCAATGATGAGAGAKTCWGTGCATCTTTCTTCCATCTGAAGTCGGAGTTGAGAGGCCAGCTAGACTAAAGTTAAGGCACTTCTTGGTGAATCTGGGCATGCACAAACAACAGGGTATCTTGGAGGCACGTGCATAGTGGGAACAGAAATAATTAATGATGTTTTTAGTTCCATTTTCCTGACATGTTTATATTAATTGAACTACTACCGTCTTTTTTCTTTTTTTCCCCTGTCTTTGGAGGTGCTTACTACTATGGGCTGCTGGAAGGTCTTGGGGAGAGGATGGTCCAACTTTACAGGAGCACTGATTGTGCTTGGAAATTAAGTTCTTAACAGCATCCTCCCTTCCCCTGATCAAGAAGTGGCTGTTGCACTTTGTGTMCTGTGCAGTGCCTTCCAGATCCCGAGGTACCTTTGCTGTGCTCATCTCCTGTGGGTTCAGGTCCATCAGCCCATGTGTGGCTGGTGCTGCCTCTCAGCAGCCACACAGCTGCAGGTTTGCCTCATCCTCCAGGTGCTCTGGTGCTGAGGAAGGCCCACATGCCCCCATGGGTTCCCTTCTCCGTGTGCAGGTGGGGGTGCATTCCCAGGCTCCTGTCCGTGACAGAAAACAGCAGCACTGGGCTGGAAACACTGAGGCTGGCCCTGCTCACGTGTTGCCCTGCAGAGTTGTGTGCTGCTGCTTCTGCAAAGCATGACTGGAACTGATTTTGTTTGTTGCTCGCAGTAATTTTCTCCTGGGGTCACAGATTAGGCAGTTTTGGTTTGCTCTTTTCCCAGTTTGGTTTTAATTAGTGTTTGACCTCCTCACTGCTGGTTCTCTTCTGCACTTGCTGTATTGTAGTCATTTTGCTCTGGGCTGTTTTCTGAGAAAAACTAGGACATACTCAGTGACTTTTGGTAGATGTTATGCCTGGAAGGTGGCCCAGTGCTGTGAGAAGTGCTCCTGACTGAGTAATGGAACTAAAAAAGAACAAAAAAAAGTTATAATACTGTTCCAATTAAAACATGGGAGTACCCCACACCATTTCAAAGTGTCTTAGCCCGTGTCATCACGGTACCAAAAGAAAGGTGAGCCCAGAGTACTGCTGCTCTCAGGAGAYGGCTGGTTGTGTAAATAATCACTCAAATTAGGAGCTGTCAGTGGTAGCCTGAAGCCACCTTTSTGTCTTGCCCACGCCCTTTGCTGGTGAGGCTGGCGGTGAGGCCACCCCTGCTCGGTGGCACTCAGGGGCAGAGCCGCCTCTGCAGGCTCTGTGCTCCGGGAAAGACCTGGCATTGCCGGGGGGTTTCTCTCGGGTGCAGTTTTAGCTCTGGCGTTCTGCTCTGCTTTGTGCGTCCGTGTTTGTTTAAGTCTCTTCCAAGAGTGTTTCCCAGGGTGATAAGATCTTAGTGGCACAGCCTCAGCAACAACAGCTGAATTTAGCCCTGAATTCATCTCTGAGGAGGCTCTGCTGTCAGCAGCAGCTCCCGGGAGAGCAGCAGGATGTGCCTGGAATGGGCCATCCTGCAGGCAGSCAGCTCACAGCCAGCCAGGGAAATGGGACATCGGATCTCATCTTCAGTCCTCAGCCGGGTTAAGTAGAACGTAAACAAATCCTGCTTCTCTTAGCCCACCTTCAGGGGGTGTGAGGTCAGTACCTCCAAATCTGATTTTATGGGATATTCAGCAACTTAGGGCAAAGGCAATGGTGAAGAGAACCTTGGGTGGAGATACCTGGTTTAAATGGGATGTGGTAGGGGTGACCTTTTTGCCAAGCCCCAATGTGCTTTTGTCAGTGTGATTTCTCTTGGCAGGGACAGGGTATTCTGCTATGTTTGTGRAGTTCTGCATTTAATGGGGCAGGGACTTGCTGGTGATACTGCTCTGTGATGGGTGAATACTGGAATTTTAGTGTCTAGTGCTGAACAGGCATAAACTTGCTATTTTGTCAGCATGATTTCCTTTTTATTGTATTTGTGCATTAAATCTAACAAACAATGGAGAGCCTCACACTGTGCTGTGGAAATGCTTCTATTCTCTGTCTTAAGCTCTTTTAAGCATTTTGTAGATTGCTTTGTTACCTAGAAGCATAAAAGCTCCCCCATAAATTGATGCATATCCCAACTTTATAACATTTGGATGTGGATTAGYTTGTTATCCATCTGAAGAAAGGATTTCAGAACCCACAAACATGGTCACAATAATCTTGATCCAGTTTACTCCATAGTTTTGCTTAACCAAGCAGATGTTTTCTTTGTGTTCAGCAGAAGAGGGGTCAAACCCTTTATCTGAGCCTACTATTTCTGGCAAAAACACTGATGTTTTTAATCCTTTTTGAACAAGACTCTTCTGAGAACTTATTTTGATTTATTAACCTGGTTGTTTGAACACAGAGAAACAATCTGGAGCTGCGACCTTGATTCAGGAAAGCGTGTGCTCACGTATTTCTGCTCTGAATCCCCTCAGGCTCAGAACAAAGGGTGTGAAGGAGCCCGATGTGCACAGCAAGGCTCTCCAGAGACACAGGTCAGCCTCTCCTCTGAGGGCTTTGGGTATGGTTGGTTCTTCTGCTCTGTGTGGGGTAGTAGGRCCTGCACCAAGCATTTCCCAGAGAGGTCTGATGGAGGCTCTCCTGGGCTCCATAGGCTCTCCACAGCTGAGGAATGCAGTGCCATGTGGTGCTCCCTGCTCTGGAGCAGTGCTGACACAGGCTGGGCTGGCCTGGACACCATGGCAGCCCATGATGTCTGCAATGCCCACTGGCAGGGTTGCTCTCTTATTGAGAACAGCTGCATTTTGGGGAAGTCACCCCATGCAGCTGCATTAAATAATCTCCTGTCTCTCTCTCTCTCTCAGGACAAGAAATCTCCTCTTCCTGCGTGCACTGGGAACGAGTGGTGACACAGCACGAGCACAGCTCCCATTCTGACAGCAGTGTTCATGGTGTCCCCAGTGCCCAGACACGTCCCAGAGGYGGCCACCACCCCCAGCCTTGCAGGGGAGACGCGCACCCCAGTGAGTGGCAGGATGAGCAATGCCTTTCCCATTTTCCRTGGAGCCCCTGAGTGATGAGGCAGCGCTCATCTGGTCATGAGACCTCCCTTCCTGGTACTCACTGACTTCCTGACTAATTCACACTCTTCTGGCCAACAATTTTCCAGCATGACTGCCTCAAAGAAGGCACTTCTGACAAAAATGGCTGGGTTTCAARGGGTGAGAGGGAGTCCCTGCTGCCAGAGTCAAACATGCAATTGCCAGCCTATTTTCTTTATAATTGCAAACTCCCTAMGCGTTTCCCTGTGACTGAAACGTTTTAATCCCATAGAGCCGATCTGAGAGTGCTACAAATGGCCTGGAGTGGCCCAGGCTCAGCAGCAGGGGGTTTCCAGCCCGAGGAGGAGCTGTCCCTGCAGGGTGGGTGGCAGTGCCACTGCTGCTGACAGAGCTGTGTCCGGGGAGGCGCCTGCTGGATGCAACACGGGTGTTGGGAAAGGGAACCCATGGAAACAGGAACAGGATCCAACAAACAGCCTTGCTTATGACAGGCTCGTACGTTGTCCATTTAGTAAGAGATGGCAGCAGTTCAGGGCCAGGATCACCCCCGCCCACCTCGGAGCTCTGTGCTGATGCTGACCAGATGTTCAGGCACATCTGACTAACCTCTGCTTCACCAGCTCAGGCTTTTCCTGTGCTGCGGGCCAAACCCAGAGCTCACGCCTCTGATGGAGGGCCTCCRTGGGACACGGGGGCTTTGAGATGCTTTCAAAGCCCCAAGGTTGTTTGTACAAATMTTGGAAAGCTGCTCCAAGCAGCATGCACTGTGTTCTGAATGCTGTTCACTTCGGGGCTTTGAAAACGTGTCAGATGTAGACACTGGTAAAAACCAGCACTGTSAGTGACACTGCAGTGAAACCTGGGGATGGGGAAGGAGAGAATTAAAACAACTTAGCTCACACTACTTGTCTTACGTCTTGAATCAATTTCTCTCCCTCTCTTTTCCTGAGAAATCTCAGTGGGCACCACTGTGTCTCTCAGTCATTAGCCAACGATTTTGTGTGCTGACTTAAGGAAAATTAAATTTTGGCCCTTTGTGTTCTTTCCCAAAGCACACACTTTAACTGTATTTTTAATTTTGGATCATTTACCATAGTTTTAATTATCAGCCTAGGCTTATCCTCATGTGGCATTGTTAACTCAAGAAAGCCTTTTTCTTCATGAAACCTGTCTCCAAGACAAGCYCCATGGGTCTGTGGGTGAAGTCCTAGGAGGCAGCAGGTCTTGTGGACTGTCCCTGTCATTTTTAACTGAGAATAGCWGGGCTGGCTGGTCAGTGGCACAGGGACAATTGCCACCTTTGGCTCCCAGGGACAATGAGTTATTGCTCAGGTGAGTGTTTCTGGAAATCCTTTTTACCCAGCAATGCTCTGAAGTGGGGATTTACATCCAGACTGGGATTCATCTCTGTTCCAGCCTGGTCTGTCTGATGGCCAGGCCTGATCCAACCTCAGCTGGATGGAGGCTCAAAGGATCTGGGATGGACCCTGCATTTCGTGCCTCTGYTGCCCTGTAGTCAGCACACAGCAGCACAGCACGACTGGCATGGGTGCAGAGTTTGTCAGGGAAATTACTCTTTCAATCCAGAAATGTAAGGCATCTGTCAGATTTATTCTGTTTTCATGGATCCCTTTTCACATCCCTCTGACAATTGTTCATTGTGCAGCTGCCTCTTGGACATCTTCACTGAAAACCCAGGATGTTTTAGTACARAACTTCAATGCCTAAATTTCCCCTAAATTCCCTAAATCACAYACTCATCTAGAAAATGCTCATGTATTTCAACTTTATTCTACTTCCTCCCCTGGCCACTCCATTTTCTTCTTTTGTCCCTATCACAACAAGGCTCACAGGAGTTAGGGAAGGCTTCCCTGTAAGTGTGTCTGAAAACTTTTAGATACTGCATATGCACTCCATAACAGTACCATAAATTACTTCCTTTCCTGTTAAGCACCAGTAGAGGCAATTTTGGGGTGCTTTTTTGAACCTCCATGTGTTTTCTAGAATTGCAGCTACAGCTCATTTCCAACRTGGGAGAGCCACATCCAGGAGCTTGAGCTGTGAAGTGATGAGCAGAACCCTCAGCTGCTCCAGCTGTTCCTCTTTGTAGATGAAGATGTAGATGAAGCTGGCTGGTGTCTCCAGGTAAGCTAAGGAAAAGGTTTTAGCAGGTCAATAAGGAGCTGTCTGTTAGACCAGCCTGGGGTGGAGATCTTCGTGGTGAAGAATGAATCATGAGCTTGTGGACTACCTGGTGTTCYTGTTAAAGAAAACAAGCAATTTGTTGCCCATCTGGACAAACAGTGACTTTTTGATCAGGACTAGTTCTAAGCCAGTGATGACAGTGTGTGTCACCTGGGGTTGTTATAAGAAGTTCTACATTCAGCTGGTCCCTTACTCTGTTACTTGTCTGCCTACTCATCTGCTAGGAACAGCCCTGACAGTGAGTGCTTTGTACCATTCCCCCCAGTATTTCACACAGCAGTGCCTGCACTGGTGCTTGCACTGTGTCCCCAGTCCAAACCACAGAGGCAATGTGCTGCTGTTGACAGAGATGCCAGCAGGATTGCAGAGCTGGCTGCTGCTCTCCTGGCAGGCTCTTCTGGGTTCTTGGTCTGTGTTATCCCCTCCCTGACAGGCCAGTGGTGCCTCTCAGACACCCAGTGCTGGACAGGACAGGGGGACACCCAAGGGGGACCAGAATTGTGGCCTCTGCCACCTTTCTTGGCAACACCCAGCCAGGCAGGGCAGAGCAAAGCCAGCCTCAGTAGCACTGGGGGCCACTCCTGTTCTCAGGCAGGGATTTTTTGTGGACCAAAACACCCACGTTGTGCAACACCAAAGCCTGCAGACAGCACAAGGAAAATGAGTTTCCACACACTTTTTCTGTAGATTGATCACTGTTTCTTTGGGATGGATAAAGCTGTGCTGCAGGTCYGGCCCAGCCTTGTGCCTGCTCCTAGCAGAGGAGCTGCTTGGTTTCCGGTGACTTCTGAATTTACCTGTGTCCTATGGAGAAGGAGCCCTCTGTGCACCTCCAGAGTTGATCAGGGTAAGGTGAGGCATTAGTGTTGCTCTTTACTCCCAGGCAAAGTTTCTGCATGTGGGCAGAGGGAAGGTGGGTTTGGGGAGTGCTCATCCCTCCTCAGGATGGGATGTGTGTGTGTTGGGGTGCTCCTGCAGCCCAGGSTGGTGTCACACACAGCTCTCCATCTCTGTCTGCCTGTCTTAGTACTGACTGCAAAAACTGGGAAACATTGGGATTTTATAGCTTGGCAGCCATGGAGGCTGGGGCTTGACTGCTGTGCCATGAAGGGACAGCATGTCCTCCCTTTCACTGTTTAAAATAGGTGGATTTGAACACTATAATAGMTTAGGCACTGTGGGTGTTTAAACTTTCAGGATGATTGATCACCTCTCAGAGAGAGGCAGATGGTATGGTGATGAGTTCCAGATCCTTTCAACTGAGCATCTCTGAGGAAAGTGTTGTGGACCAGGCTGGGGGGAGGCTGCTCTCAATTTAATTCAAAAAAACCCAAACCCAACAATGTAGGATTTAAAATTAAATCCTCCTAACTCACAAACAATAACTCTAAAAATTGACTGGRTTTACACTTAACTGCCTGAGCCCCTCTAGTTATGTGAGCCAGGTGAAAGGGCCTYGGTTCACAGCCCCACGAAGGCTTTGGGAAGAAGGGCTTGGAGTGGGCTGGACTTTGTGCCATGGTCTCACCTGAGCCCAGGTCTCCTCCCAGCCACAGGGCCTTGCTCCTGGGCTCTGCCAAAAGCACCTGCATTAAATGCCACTGTTTGGATCAYCCTCCTTAGAGACTTTTGATCCCTGGAGTAGAAATGTGCTTTGCAACCCACTTAAAATATTCCAGGGGCTATATGGAACCATTAGTAACCCCATAGCAGGACTGGTGCTCAGTGAGCCACCACTGATCTTCATCAGTGAAAAGCAATGAGCAACTARCCAGCAAAGCTTCCCCAGCACGGCCCAGTGCTCTGCTAACCTCAGTTCTCAGGGGAGGGACAGGACTGATTAGAAACACTCATTTACCCTTTTGCTTCCTGGCATAATTTTACCAGTTCTCAGCATGTGTGCTGTGGGCCATAGGAACCCCCTCCTGTGCAGCAGGTTCCCCCAGGCATTCCCCAGGGCTCAGTGCAGAAACATCTGTCTCTGTGTCAGGGGCTGCATCTCCATGTTCCTCTTGGTCCCCACCATTTCTTGGGGAGGCTGGGAAATTACCCATTGGCTTCAGTTCACAAACCATTARCTGTATGGGCATTTGAGGAGCCAGTTAGCTTTTTGAAGGCAGTTTCTGGGCTTTAGGGTGATGTAAAGTTTCTCTGTAAGCCAGTTGGCAGCAGTGCCTGGGTAAAAGCCCATGCTGTGTCACTCTTCCTTGAAGTGCTCTCCCAGCTCTGTGCCTGTTTGGGCTGTCTGGCTTGACTGCTGCAATTAGTGAAAGGTTATTGTAGGTTTAAAATGTTGCCTGCTTTGGCAGTATCTGCAGTCCCTTAAGGCAAGGATGCCTGTTTATTGTTATARCACTGCCTAAGCACAACACAGAGAAGTCCCTGTAGGAAAGAGTATTTCAGTGAAGTAGATTTTTTTYTGTTAAAAAAATGACGTTTTGGCTGGCCTCTCAAACTTAAACGCCATTGGAAACTAATACTAAGTTTATTTTTTTCTCCATAAATCACGTCTCAGGGCTTTTGTTATTCAGCTCTCATCCTGCCAGCTGATAAGGAGCACTCAGCTGCTGTCCCAGATGCCCAGGGGTGAGCAGAGGGCTGCTGGCAGGATTCCCAGGGCYCTGCTGCTGGGTGCCAGGGTGCAGGGCTGCTGTGCCAGGGCTGGGGGCTCCACCTCTGCCAGCACCTTCCCGAGCTGTGCTGCCCAGGCCTGCYTGCACACAGAGCGTGCCAGCGCCCTGTGGGGCTGGGAACAGGGATGGGAAGTCACCAAATGGCTTTGCAGCAGCTCCTGTGGCTGCCACCCAGCCTGCTCAGGGCACCTGGGCTGCCTGCCTCTGCTGGGTGGTCTGCTGGAAGCACTGCATCCCWGACCTTGGGGAACAGCCCCTCTGGGACTCAGCCCTATTCAGACTAAACACCCAGCACCAGATAAGCATCTCCAAAAGCAAGAATTTCCATTGTGGGATGGGCTTGCATATGAATTAAAATAAGCAAATGCCTTGAAATCTATTTTGGGCTGTTGAGAGGAACTGGAWTATCCAGTTCAGCATGGCAATCCCTGCAGCCCTCAGCACAAAGGTGGGGATGGCTGGGAAGAGAGACCCTGTCMGGCTGTTGCAAGGATTTGAATACTTTTGCATTTTTGTAAGTCAAAGCAACATCATATATATGTATAAAATATATGGGTTGTTTGTGTTTTTCCCTCCAGCACACATCTTTGAAGCTTTCCCTACTCTCTGCTGTGGCTGTGCAGAGGAGGAGCCAGCCCAGCCTCCCTGTGTGACTTTTCTGCACACACTTTGATGTGAAGATGCTAGATGACAGGAGAATCCAGTCCTCCTCCCACCGGTGCCCGGCTGGGTGCAGGCAGCAATCCTGGGAGGGAGGGCTCCTGCTCTGCTGGGYCCCAAAGCATTTGCTCCTTGCTGGTTCAGCCAGGCAGTTCTGGATCACTGYTGCAATGTGGGATTAATAGAGAGGACTTTCTGCAGCTCACTACAGGAGACAGTGATGCATGGTTCTGACCCAGCCCTGCTGTGAGCCAGCGGGGCAGTGGCAGGTGAAAGGGAAATAGCAGTGCAGGGGAGCCCCTGCCTGCACAGCCTGTGCCCTGTGCTGCCAGCAGCAGCTGCTGCAGCTTCTCCAGTGATCTGGCACACCATGCACTGGAAGGATTGCTGATCTCACTCCTGACCCCCCCTGGCCCCTCCCTCCCCAATCCAGCATGCATAATTTAGCAAGAATAACGAGCCAGCCCATCATGTCTGCYGTGATGCACCAGCTGATGAAGTGGCCCATGGTCCCTGCAGCAAACAGCGCATCCTGCTCAGTGTCTTGGCTTCTACTGAGAGCTGAGAAACTTCTGAGGGCATGTAGTTCAGCTTTCTCCTTGCATTTGATGTGAATTTCATGCTAATGAATTTCAGCTCTCTTGRTGATCCTGTCACTATTCCAATTTTCATGTTTTTGTCAGTAAGGAGCAAATCGGGTCCCTAAGACTTCACAGGAGTTATGGTTTCAAAGCAATTGTTTGTCGGTGCATCACTCAAGGAAGACTATTAACAGAGTAGTCATGGCATAGGGTTATCTTGCAGAAGGGAAAACATCAGGCTTGAATATCTCTGTGTGCTTTATCTGCTATAGTTTCCCTTTTGGGCTCTGTAACTACTAGATGAGATTCTAATGTTATATAAACTTCATCTTTTTCAGAGGAAGAGATGAAATAGCTGTGTAAATTCTGAACTGTATTGGCTTCTTTTTGCTGCCTTGTTAAATGGCAACTGTGGGAATGATCTTTATTGAGGRTGAGGCTTTAATAGGTGTGTTTATTACACCAATGTTTTTCTAAATGCATGAAGTGGAACTTACACTTAAATTATCATTTGATTAAAAGTGGGATTATGTGAGCTCACAGTAATGRTCCTTCTGTGAGGATAATTTCTCTCTCAGCTCTCTGAAGGGAAGCTGGGAGGAACCTTCCTGCAGTTAGCAGGGTCACAGTGTTATTGTAAACCTCCTATCATTTTGAAAGGGTCTTGGGCCAATAGTTATTGGAAATACAGTGCTGATACCTGCCTGTAAAGTTCCAGTGCACCCATTGTCCTTCCTTA